>OZ014522.1:474225019-474343936 GCA_963966055.1 Lathyrus aphaca | reverse complement strand
TTTTTTCTTTTTATGCTGAGAAAGGTTATTCTTGTTTTATTATTCATAATCCTATGCTTAATTAGAATTTATAAGTTGTTATGAGAATTAATGAATATTAAGAATTATAAAAAAAATTTATTAATCTTAATGCCCACCGTAAATTGGAGATAAGAGGATAAGGATGGGTGGGTGGTCCACTCCGGCGGTGACACTTGTCACCGTCCGGTAGGACCACCAGATTTCGGTATCATACGCGTGACCTTAGGATAGTTACCATACTCCCTCAGACTTCCTGCACTAATGGGCCCTGAAAACTTCTATTCGAATCCCCCATTTAGGCCCAGTTTGGCATTGTAACTTAAGAATATTGATATTCCTACCTCCCTTTATTATTTCTATTCTCTTAATTTATATTTTATGCCCTCTCAATTTTAAATCACAAAAAATACGAAAATTAATAATAAAATTCTATAAAAATTTCAGTAGAATATTAAGTCAATTTTGAACTTGTCCCACTTTTTATTTTCTGAATTTAATCAATTCTCGATTTAATTTCGATTTTTTAATTTAATTGGCTTATATTGAATTTCCTCTTGGACATATAAATTTGTATAATTTATTTATGCCACTTCCTTTAACATTTTTTGCCCATTCTTTTTGCTATGATTAGAGGACAAGATAAAGTAGCTAGAATATTTTTTATGTATTTTTTAGGGCATTTTTTCTACTTTTTTTAATAGTGTAATTTGTGTAAATTTGTGATGGAACTTTACATAGAATTAGGTGACCATTTGCCTTAGTTAGAATGAGATTTTTTAGAGATTTTTTAACATAGCGTTATAATCAGGTTAGAGACCTTAGGAATTTAATTTCACATTTTTTCCATGACTTTTAATATTCTTTGTCATTTTAATTCATTTCCATCACATTATGCATATTCATGATTCATGTCATTCACTAACTATTTGTTTTTTGTGCAAGGTATGTTTTCAAGGATTGGCTTATGGGCTTGGATATTTTTTGTGCCTCAATTATGTTTGTATGCTTTGAGATGTAATAGTGTAATACTTGTATGCTTGTATAGTTTTTTATAACTAGGTTAGAAAAGATAAAATAAATCGATAGAAAACCAAATCTCAAAAAAAATGAAATAAATAAAACTCGATCCAACGTCGAGTATATTTTCAAATAAACAAATAAAGTTGCATAGGGTTCCTCGATTACCATCGCTCCACTCCATTCAACCAAAAGCAAGCCTTGTATGTTTCACACCATAAGTCGTGCGTCTTAGCACCACGCAACCGACCCACCCGATCCATTGTTTCATCCCATTTATGTTTCATTCACGTTTTTACCCACCATGACTTAGGAGGACCATATTGTTCACTGTTAACTTCTTTTACTTGTATCTTTAGTTTAATATCTCTTAGGTAGATTTAATCTCAAACCTCACTAACCATAGGTTATCTTCAAATTCAAACTGATTTAGGGTAAGTCTAGTTTCCCTTAGAATTTTTCCTTTTATAATTTGAGTCTCTCTTCTTATCTTAAAAGAAAATCAAAAACACTTAATAAAGGAAAAGGTGTACAATGCGCCACGAGCCTTAAGCTATACGGGAAATGATTAGTGGAGGTCTCCTTCACTCTTCTAGGATGCTTTACAAACGTTCCATTGGGGGCGATCTTGGAAAGTATTCGCTCACGTGTCATAGTCTTTAGTGTTGTACATTCAATAAACACAAACTTAAAAACACTTCTTCTAAAAGACAACAAACCAAGAAGTCACGTCTTCTCATCTCATCTCATACTCTTTGCGGACGAACATGACTTGTCTCGACAGTTCAAACAACGATACGGTAAACACCCTCGAGTCAGAGTCGGTAACACCTGAGCTAGAGCTATGGCAATGTCATCCTAAAAACCACAAGCGAGTGTAAGCCTTAGTTAGACGAACTACGGCGTCTCTGATCCTCATTTATCCTGATGAGGTACGTAGGCAGTGGGGTAGGGCCCATTCGAGCACAATCTTTATTTTCCCTACACTTTTCCCCTTTATGCCCATTTGTCAATTTCATTTCTTTTCTCATTCCCATTTCATCCAGATAGCCATCCTTTCCTTTAAACAGCATATTATTTCTCACCCTTTGAAAACAGTCTTATAAGCGTGGATCCCGTCGAGTACGGCGGACGGATTGGGGTGCTAATACCTTCTCAATTCGTAACCGACTCCCGTATCCAGATCTTTGGTTCGCAAGGCCTCGTCCTTTTCTTTTTTCCTTAGGTTTGTGCAACATTACCTTTCCCATTCCTTCGGGATAAAAATGTCTGGCTGGCGACTCTACCTTTTCCGCGCCACTTTCGCCTTTGTACTAGGATGAAAATCCCGGGAGCGACAACTATGTGGAGATCTTTGCTTGGTCCTACGTAGATATTCCAGGGTTGGATACAAACATCATGGTGCACCGTTTACCAGTAAAAGAAGATTGTCGTCCAAAGAAGCAGAAGGTTCGTCGCATGCGTCCTGAAATGTCAGAGAAGATTAAAACAGAGGTAATGAAACAGTTTGATGCAGGGTTCTTAGTTGTGACTTCTTATCCACAGTGGGTTGCAAATGTGGTGCCGGTACCTAAGAAAGATGGTAAGGTATGTATGTGTGTAGACTACAGGGATTTGAACAAGGCCAGCCCCAAAGATGACTTTCCACTGCCTCATATTGATGTTTTGGTAGACAACACTGCTCAGCTTAAGGTATTCTCTTTTATGGATGGTTTCTCTGGTTACAATCAAATCAAGATGGCACCTGAAGATATGGAGAATACAACATTTGTTACACAGTGGGGCACTTTTTGTTATAAGGTGATGCCATTTGGTTCGAAGAATGCAGGGGCAACATATCAGCGTGCTATGGTGGCTTTGTTTCATGATATGATTCATCATGAGATAGAGGTGTATGTGGATGATATGATAGCCAGGTCCCAGAATGAAGAACAACATCTTGATCATCTACATAAGTTGTTTGAGAGGTTGAAGAAATACAAGTTGAGATTGAACCCAAACAAGTGTACTTTTGGAGTTAGATCTGGTAAGCTCCTGGGTTTCATTGTCAGTGGAAAAGGTATTGAAGTAGATCCTCCAAAAGTGAAAGCTATACGAGAGATGCCAGCTCCCCGTACTGAGAAGGAAGTTAGAGGTTTCTTGGGACGTTTGAATTACATTGCAAGGTTTATTTCCCAATTAACTGACATCTGTGAGCCAATCTTCAAATTGTTGAAGAAATATCAAGTGACGGAATGGAATGATGAGTGCCAGACTGCCTTTGATGAAATCAAGAAATATCTGCTAGAGAAAACTTGTTGCGCTTTGGCATGGGCTGCTCGCCGACTAAGACAGTATATGTTGACTCATACCACCTTATTGATTTCAAAGATGGACCCAATCAAGTACATATTTGAGAAACCTGCTCTCTCCGAAAGAATAGCAAGATGGCAAATGATCTTGACAGAATATGACATACAGTATACTACTCAGAAGGTCATTAAAGGAAGTGTTGTAGCTGATCATTTGGCTCATCAAGCAGTGGATGATTATCAGTCAATGAGTTTTGAGTTTCCTGATGAAGACAATATGATTATTACCAAAGAACCTGGACAATATGACGGACCTGAACAAGGATCCCGATGGACTATGGTTTTTGATGGAGCTTATAATGCACATGGTAATGGTGTTGGTGTTGTGATCAGTTCCCCTGAAGGTTGTCATACCCCGATTACTGCCAGACTTTGTTTCTATTGTACTAATAACATGGCTGAGTATGACGCATGTATCCTGGGTATCAAAGCTGCCATTGATATGAAGATTCAGTCCCTTGATGTGTATGGAGATTCAGCCCTGATAGTAAGTCAGATTAAAGGAGATTGGGATACCAAACATGATAACCTCATTCCTTATAGAGAGCATGTGTTGTCTTTGATCCCACATTTCAAAGAGATTACATTTGGACATATTCCACGAAGAGAGAATCAGTTGGCAGATGCCTTAGCCACCATGGCATCCATGTTTGAGATCAGTTGGGATGATGAAGCTCCCAAGATTACTATTGATAGATTTGAAAAGCCGGCATACTGCAATGAGATTGGCACTGAAGAAGCAGAGGGGAAGCCTTGGTTCTATGAAGTGAAAAGATATCTTGAAGCTCAGGAGTTTCCTGAAGGGGCATCTGCCAAAGATAAGAAGTTTCTGAGGAGGTTTTCTGCTAAGTTCTTTTTGAGTAATGGGATTTTATACAAGCGCAATCATGATTCAACTTTGCTTCGTTGTGTGGATAAGAAGGAAGCAACAGAGATTATGGAAGACATGCATGATAAGATCTTTGGCACTCATTCTAGTGGCCATACCATGGCAAAGAAGATATTGAGAGCAGGTTACTATTGGTCTACTATGGAAGCTGACTGCTATCAACATTCCAGAACATGTCATAAGTGTCAAATTTATGCTGATAAAGTCCATATACCTCCATCACCATTGAATGTGTTGACTGCTCCTTGGCCTTTTGCCATGTGGGGCATTGATATGATTGGTGAGATCAAGCCTACTGCTTCTAATGGGAATCGTTTCATCCTGGTTGTTATTGATTACTTCACGAAGTGGGTAGAGGCAGCTTCATTTGCATCTGTTACCAAGAATGTTGTGGCTCGATTCATTAAGAATAATCTCATATGTAGGTATGGCATCCCTGAAAGGATTATTACTGACAATGGCTCTAATCTGAACAACACTATGATTACTAATCTCTGCACGCAGTTCAAGATTAAGCATCACAACTCTTCTCTGTATCGTCCGAAGATGAATGGGGCAGTAGAAGCTGCTAATAAGAATATTAAGAAGATTATACAGAAGATGACTGTTACTTACAAGGATTGGCATGAGATGTTACCATTTGCTCTTCATGGTTATCGTACTACAATACGTACTTCAACAGGGGAAACTCCATTCTCCTTAGTCTATGGCATGGAAGCAGTTCTGCCCATTGAAGTTCAGATTCCCTCCTTAAGAATTATGAAGGATGCAGGCTTGGATGAAGATGAGTGGGTTCAGACTCGACTTGACCAGATAAATTTGATTGATGAGAAGAGACTAGCAGCAATTTGTCATGGCCAGATGTACCAGAAACGGATGATCAAAGCTTTTAACAAGAAGGTTAAGCCAAAGGTATATCAGGCTGGTGACTTGGTAATCAAGCGTATCATATTACCACAGGGTGATCCTAGGGGCAAGTGGACTCCAACATATGAAGGACCATTTGTGGTCAAAACAGTATTCTCAGGAGGTGCCATGATACTTACTACTATGGATGGTGAAGAATTCCCACATCCTGTAAACGCAGACATAGTTAAAAAATACTACGCATAAAAAGAGACCCGCTAGGTTGACTGGCCTAGGCAAAAATAAGGGCATCCCGGTGAACCAAAAGGGTTCAGGCAAAAATTAGGGATATATATATATATAAAAAATGTACACCCGGCAAGTCGAAAACCTGAAAAGGCGGCTTGGGCAAAAAAGGGTATCCCGGTGGATTGAAAACCTGAAAGCGCAATCCAGGCAAAAGTTAGGGATTAAAGCGTATGACTATGTCTCGTTTGGATCACCCATGAAACTACCACTAGTTGTGCTACTTACTCAAGTTTGAACAGATAAAGCTCAATCCAATCATTTTCGTTTCGACAGCAGAAGATGAGATACTTGAAGATAATGGCAATAGTAGAATTGAAACTCAATAGGATTATTTCCCACATAGCTGATTTTCTTTGTTTTGTAAAATTTTTATGACAAATTCCTCTTACTAGGATTTCTGTCTCCTTGTATAAACTTACCCATGTACGGGTCACTTTTTGATATAAATAAAATTCCATCTTTGAATCCAGATTTACTTTTACCCTATTTACATAAGCGAAACGTCCATTGGTTGTGTTTGAATGTATGTATGCTTTTGAATATGATTGATGTTTACCAGAAATGCATAGATGCTTAATATGATTGATGTTTACCAGAAATGCATAGATGCTTAATATGATTGATGTTTACCAGAAATGCATGAAAATGCAGTAATAGTATTTACTAAGGACGAACGAGGGAAGGATTTCAACGAAGCTTCGCCGGTTCATTCCCACAAGACAAATCCCCCGGTAGGGCAAATCCATCTTCATAAGTACTTCGAGTCACATCTCCCCTGGAATTTATATCCATCTCTTTTATCCTCATACGGATAGTCGGGAATTTATTTTTCCAATAGGAGTACGACGAACGAAGATGGGAGGTTATGTATACCTTACTATTGAACGAAGACGGGAGGTTATATACACTATATTATCAAACAAGACGGGAACAAGTTCCTCATATTCTTCAGCAACAAATTGGGATTTATTTTCCCCGGCCAGCAGTTGTTATACGAAGATATCCGGATGCTTCAGGCTGCATGATGCATACATACATCATTTACATCATACCATAATATACATATCCATAAATACATAATACATTACTTAAGTACATCATACCATACATGCATACATAATGCATAAACTAATACTATCATACAGAATGTTATAATCTTGTTTTTCAGATTAATTCTCCAGCATACAAACTTCATCAATAACTTGTGACCTTGGGCCGTTGTTTATCTTCCCAAAGGTTACTTCATACCTCAGGACGTTGTTTATCCTCCTAAAAGCTATCATGACTTTGGGCCGTTGTTTATCTTCCCAAAAGTTATACTTATACCTCAGGACGTTGTTTATCCTCCTGAAAGCTTCTTATACCTCAGGACGTTGTTTATCCTCCTGAAAGCTATCATGACTATTGGGCCGTTGTTTATCCTCCCAAAAGTTATACTTATACCTCAGGACGTTGTTTATCCTCCTGAAAGCTATCATGACCTTGGGTCGTTGTTTATCTTCCCAAAGGTTACCTCATTATCATGGGACGTCGTTTATCTTCCCGAAGGCTATTTTGAGACGTCGTTTATCTTCTCAAAAGCTATATCATAACTATTGGGCCGTTGTTTATCCTCCCAAAAGTTATACTTATACCTCAGGACGTTGTTTATCCTCCTGAAAGCTATCATGACCTTGGGTCGTTGTTTATCTTCCCAAAGGTTACCTCATTATCATGGGACGTCGTTTATCTTCCCGAAGGCTATTTTGAGACGTCGTTTATCTTCTCAAAAGCTATATCATAACTATTGGGCCGTTGTTTATCTTCCCAAAAAGCTATATCTTCATATTTTGGACTGCTTTATCCTCCAAGAGATATATTTGAAAAACGTTTCTCCAAGTGGCATCTTTAAGCCCACTCAAAGCATATACAACAAGTCATCAGTATCACTCTACGCACCGGTGAGTGCAAATTTTTGGGCTTTTGTGTTCAATCCCCTTCAACCTTCCAGGTCACGACTGGCAAATATACCAATCTAACCCCTCAGGTTTCAGAAAATTGAACAGGGGCAGCTGTTGCACCCCAAAATTTTCCCTCACAATACAAGACTTTGTGTGCTAAGAGGTTCACAAGGTTCACAAGATTCACAAGACACCTTATGAGGTTCACAAGGTTCACAAGACCTCTCATGAGGTTCATGAAGTTTACAAGACATCTTATGAGGTTCAAAAGGTTCACAAGACATCTTATGAGGTTCACAAGGTTCACAAAGTTCACAATGGGTCAGAAGATTTGACAATTCCCTCAGACAATGCATCCTCCTAAGCAGTGCATCCAAAACTAGGGTTTTGACTTTAATCAGGCTAAATGGACTTCCAAGACTTCAAGTGAGCTTCATAATATCTTATATGTGTTTAAGAATCCCCATGACAAATTTCAGAACTTTTCTCCAAGGTTTGCTCAGCCAGATGATCAGATAAGTCAAAATCAGTCAAAGCAGTTAAAAAGTCAAACTGAGGTCAACTGTGGTCAAACCAAAGTCAAACTTCATGATTTTTTGCCAACATCAAGTATATGAAGTAAAATTCATCATTTGACCAAGGGTTGATCATGATTCATCAAGGATATTTCAGATCATCAAGAATCAGAGGTTTCTAAATTAGGGTTTCCTCAGGAAAAGTCAACTGAACTTTGACCAGCCATAACTTTCACATGCTTCATCCAATTTTTCCCATCCAAAGCTCATTTTGAAGGAAATTGAATTATCTACAACTTTGTGTCTCACAAGCCAAGCCCAAAAATGCTTCATTTAGAGGGTATGAGCTAAGACATTATAGGTCCTTTTAAAAGTCAACAAAAAGTCAACAACTTCCAAAGAGCATAACTTAAGAATGGTAAATGATATGGACATGAAACCAATGGGGTTAGTTAGAGGACTCTTCAAACTTTCCAAAATGTCCAAGAACACCCTCATATAATTAAAATTGAAGAATATGTGCCCTTGCAAATTTGGGAAATTTTTGGGTGGTTTATGAAGAAAATAGGGTCTTAAAACCAAATTCTTCTAAATGGGCTTTACTTTTTGTGACCCAAGGTGTTCCATGACATCATGCACGAAATTTATTTGATATTTTCATAATTTTATTTTATTTATTTTATTTATTATGATTTTTTATGTTAAAAATCATTTTAAATTTAAATAAAATATCAAATATGAAAATTTAAAATATATTTTGGTTCTAGAAGGTCATTAACATGAATTGGATTAAATTGATATACAATTGATGATGATTGTCTTGAAATAGAAAGGTCTCATTCAAAAATATATGAAATTTAAGTCATAATCTTTTTCAATCTCCAAAAATCAAAAAGTCCAAACAATGATCCAATTTTTTGACCTAGCTTCACTCAACTATAAGTATGCAAACTATCACAATGCATTGGGGACGAATCTTCTGCCTCAAGAGTAAGTTTTCACTTTCAAAAAAATCACCAAAAACATGAATTCGGATTCCATCATTCAGGCTCTTTCAAGGCAATTTGAAGGTTGATACATGTTCTATGGACATCATTGAACCTATTCCAATCATTAAAAGCATCAAAAACATGGCATAGTGCATAACCCGAATCAAACTTTTCATGCCTTGATGATTTTTTCGTTTTCTTATATTTGTGTATTATAAATAAGATTTGATCATTGTTTCATGTTTGTATTGAGTTGTTGATTGTTTCTGGATGGTTTAATTGAAGTTTCACTACAGGTTTAAGAAATTGCCATGGCTAGGGTTTCGGTCAAGCAATTAGGGTTTCACACTAAACCTAATATAAATGAATTTGGAAAACATAGGATGATTGTGTAAGCTCTGGGGATCACAACGCCCTAATTAATTGAAGAAAATTGTACTGTTTGCTTGCTGGTTGAAATTCGCAGGTTCTGGATATCAAGAAATCGCAGGAAAGTTCATAGGGAAATTCGCAGCAAAAAACGCAAGGCCAAAGGAGGAAGACGAAGTTCTTGGCGCCATCTGGAAGATTCAAAATTGGGTTTAATATTTTTAGAGTTGTTTGTTGTTTTGTTTCAACTGATGCAGGTTAGCCCAGTGGTAAGGATTGCGCGTATGGATTGCATAAGGCCTTGGTTCGATCCTTGGATGCAGCAATCTTTTTCTTATTTTTCCATTTAATCACAGGACTTAATATATTATAACTTGTTGTGGATTGTATATCAGTTGCGCCCTTCTGGCTGGATGGTAAGAGTGTTTGCTTGTCATGTGAGGGTCCTGGGTTCGAATCCCCCCCAGGCCCTTTTGTGTTATTTTTTTGTTTTTGTCATGGTTTTCACAGGATTTGAAACAAAACCAAATGGAGTGTCTTCCATATCACTGGCGCGCGCGCAGCCCAGTGGCTGGTTTGCTGGTCTTGGAGGTTGCATTGTCCAGGGACTGGGTTCGAATCCCAGCCCAGGTAAGTTTTGTTTTCATTCTTTTTTTGTTTTCTTATTTAATTAGTTTATATTATAGTTAAATAAATTTAAATAATAAAAATAGAAAGTTTATATTATTATTTTCTTTACTACAATTTAGAACTCATTTTTTTTTAAAATTAAATCTTATTATAAAAATTATTTAATATTTATTTTTGTATACTATTAATATTGTATAATTTTGTATAATTATTAATTAATCCTGATTTGTTTTTTCAAATATTTTCTAAAACCCTAAAATATTTTTTTTTATAAAACCTAATTTTTTTTACAAACCCTAATTTTCTTTTATATAAAATTTAATTATAACTTTTAATTTATTTATTTATAAGCTTTAATTATGTACATATTTTTTATGATTTGTTTATAATTATTATTTAATATAATTCTTGTATGTAAATATTTTAGATTATGCTTAAGGTAATTAAAAAACTCTTAATTTAATTTTGTAAATATAATAATATGTTTATTAAATTATAATTAACCTTATTTTCATAACATGTATATAATTAAATCTTTATAATAATTGGTATATATTATGAATTGGTTAAAAATAATTATCCATTAAAAATTGCACTTTTAAATTTATTATTCATTATTATGTTAATTTCTTGATTTTATTCTTATTAATTTTTATTATTACTAACCCCATTTATTTTTATTATTTTTATGATTATTATTGTTACTAACCCAATTATCTATTATTATTATTTGCTTATTTAATTTAATTTAATTATTATTATTATGTAATTGTATCCCTTATGTAATATTTGTAATATTAATTTTTATTATTTTAAATGCTATGGTTAGTAAAATAGGGAGTGAAATATGTTTGTATTTAAAAATTAATTTAGCTCATTAAATTCAAAGATAAATATTTGAACTTGTACACTCACACACGTAAGTCGATCCTGGATCGCCGTCTCACTTCTTAAGGGTTTCCTCTCGAGTTGCCTAAACAAAAAGGTCAAGTAGGGTGTATAAAGCAAAGTCCCTCATCTCACATCATCTAGTCCCTTAAACAGATAAAAAGATCAAGTCCCTTCGAATGTTGCCTTCGTAATGATCTTGTCCCTTTCGAATAAAGATGATAAGTCCCTTCGAATTGCTTATACACCCCACAGTTGCCTAAATAACAGATGTCCCTTCACTTGTCCCTCATACATCCAAGGTAATGACTACCTATTCCTTAATAATAGGGATAGTCTTACCACTTAAAGGATATTCAAGAACAGAAAAGACATAACTTAGGGTAGGTTCCTCTTAGATACTTGCTCACTCTTCAAAACATTTCAAACACTTCATACATTTCAAAAAAATTTCAAAACAAAGGTTTTATATATATCCGTACATGGATCATTATAAAATACTTAAAAAAATTTCTATTCACACACTTCACATTTTAAACATTTTAAAGTGAGCTAAGTAACTAAGAGCCCATTGATAACCATGGATGTAAAGGGTGCTAACACCTTCCCTTTACATAACCTACCCCCCGGACCCAAAAATCTTTTAAAAGGTCTTTCCTGTTCTTTTATGCCTTTCCTTTGGATAAAATAAAAGTCGGTGGCGACTCTTGCTATCCGCAACATAACTAAAGTCAGTTCTCCCACCGTGTTACAATAGGAAATTTTGCAGCTAAATCCGCAGGTACCAAGGTTGAAGATGAAGACCAGTGGCGCGAAAAATTAATTCAAAAAATTGGTTTAAAATATTATGTATTTGTTTCTGTTTATGTTTCAAAGTGAGCGCGTGGCTCAGTTGGTTTTGATGTTGTTGTGTGATGATAGAGGGCCAGGGTTCGATTCCTTGGTCAGGTTTTTTTGTTCAAAAGTTCATTTAATTATTAGACTTAATATATTATTATTTGTAGTAATTGTATAATCAGGTGCGCCCTTCTGGCTGGATGGTAAGAGTGCTTGCTTGTTGTGTGAGGGTCCTGGGTTCGAAACCCTCCCCAGACCCTTTTTTGTGCTATTTTTTGTTTTGTTATGATTTTCCCAAGAATTGAAACAAAACCATATGGAGTTCCTTCCATATCACCTGCGCGTGCGTAGCCCAGTGGCTGGCTTGTTGGTTTGGAGAGTGTGAAAGCATAGGGGATGGGTTCGAATCCCAGCCCAGGTAAGTTCTTTTTTCACTTTTTTCTTGTTTTTTCTATTTAATTTGTTTATATTATTATTAGATAAATTTAAATGATAAAAAATGTCTATACTATTTTCTTTTCTATAATTTAAAATTCATCTTTTCAAAATTAAACCTTATTAGTAAAATTATTTAATATTTTTGTATATTATTAATATTGTATAATTTTGTATAATTAATTTATATTAGATAATTAATCTTAATTTATTTTCCTAAACATATAAACCCTAAATTATTTATGTTAACCTAATATTTTCTAAAACCCTAAAAATATTTTTATAAAACCTAATTATCTTTATAAACCCTAATTGTAAATATTAATTTATTTGTTTATTTTAATTTCATAATTTTTGTTTATATTTTAATTAAGAAGTAAATCATAATGTATTTTTTCTAAATAATCAAACCCTAATTTTTCTTTTACATAAACTCTAATTATATTATAATTTTTAATTTATTTATTTGTAAACTTTAATTATGTACATATTTTTATAATTCGTTTATAATTATTATTTAATATAATTTTTGCATGTAAATAATTTTAAATTATGTTTAAAACAATTAAGAACTCCTAATTTTGTCTTATTAATATAATTTATTTTTATAATATGTTTATTTAATTATAATTAATCATTATTTTTCTTAGCATGTATATAAATTTCAATCTTTATAATAATTAGTATAATAGGAATTACTTATTTTTCTTAAAATCTTAAAAAAATAATTATTTATTAAAAATTGAACTTTTAATTTATTATTCATTATTATGCTAATTTCTTTATTTTATTCTTATTATTACTAACCCCATTTATTTATATATTATATGATTTTTATTATTATTATTGTTACTAACCCAATTATTTATCATTATTTATTTGCTTATTTATTTTTTATTATTATTATGTAATTGTATCTCATATGTAATAGTTGTAGTAATTTTTAATATTTAATTTTAAATGCTATGGTTAGTAAAATAGGGAGTGTGAAACATACTTGTATTTAAAATTGATTTAGATCATTAACTTAAAGATAAATATTTGAATTTGTACACTCACACACGTAAGTCGATCTTGGATCGCCATCTCACTTCTTAAGGGTTTCCTCTCAAGTTGCCTAAACAAAAGGTCAAGTAGGGTGTATAAAGCAAAGTCCCTCATCTCACATCATCTAGTCCCTTAAACAGATAAAAAGATCAAGTCCCTTCGAATGTTGCCTTTGTAATGATCTTGTCCCTTTCGAATAAAGATGATAAGTCCCTTCGAACTGCTTATACACCTCACAGTTGCCTAAATAAACAGATGTCCCTTCACTTGTCCCTCACACATCAAAGGTAATGACTACCTATTCCTTAATAATAGGGATAGTCTTACCACTTAAAGGACATTCAAGAACAGAAAAGACTTAACTTAGGGTAGGTTCCTCTTAGATACTTGCTCACTTTTCAAAAACATTTCAAACACTTCATACATTTCAAACAATTTTCAAAACAAAGGTTTTATATTTATCCGTACATGGATCATTATAAAACACTTAAGAAAATTTCTAAACACACACTACACATTTCAAAAACATTTTAAAGTGAGCTAAGTAACTAAGAGCCCATGGATAACCATGGATGTAAAGGGTGCTAACACCTTCCCTTTACATAACCTACCCCCCGAACTCAAAAATCTTTTAAAAGGTCTTTCCTGTTCTTTTATGCCTTTCCTTTGGATAAAATAAAAGTCGGTGGCGACTCTTGCTATCCGCAACATAACTAAAAGTCAGTTCTCCCACCGTGTTACAGAACTGGCGACTCTGCTGGGGACTTAATAAAAGAGGGGTACCCTTAGGAATTAGATCACTTTAAACTTGTTTGCTTTGTTTGCTTTACTTTACTTGTTGGGTGCTCTTATGTGTGAAAGATCCTAACCCGGATCTAGTGTACCTTAGGTAAATGGCAATAGACCAAGGAAACTGTACGGCGTATACCGATATGGTTGATCTGGTGGCCATAGTTAGTGTGACTTCTTGGTTGGTGCTTATGTTCCTTAAGTCAAGTTGAGGATAATATATGGCTGCCATATGTTGTCAATGCACTAACTAACTTTTAGAACCCTAGTTATCCCATATTGGCCTTTAGAAAGTAGTGAGATAACCGACTTTGGTGAAGACTGAAGTTGGTTGATACTCGATACTACGATCATTGAGATTCTAAACTTGGAGGGTTTTGGTTGGCAAGTAAGTTGCCTACTGAACAACCACCCTTGTGAAGGATCAATGATATTGAGATCCCTTAGAACCTGGTTACTTTTATAGGACAGGATGAACCATCTAAACTTCAGGGGAGGGTACTTACCTTTGAACCTCATGCAAGCCTTTAAACCTAGGGCTATGGTGTGACTTGTTTGTGTGTGCCACATGTTTGTGATTGAGCATAACATCATAGCATCATCATGCATCATAAGCATAGCATTTTCACTAACCCTTTCAAGGACCAAAGGATTTATCTTTGTTCTTTGTTGTAGGTCATGGCTTCTGCTCGTAGGAATACTATCAGGACCAGCTTTGTAAGAGACTCATTACAAAGTAAGTAGAGAAAGAATTCTGGAGTTAACAAAGCAACCTCACGAGGAGCGGAATCTCAACTCATACCTCAACACAAAGAGGAAACGTCCATGGGAGACTTAAAACCCCATCTTTTGTATTTATTTCATTTCATTTTGTAAGCCCAAAGGGAAAACAAATTTATTACTAATAAAAGTTTACTTTCTTGATTGTTTAAGCAAATTTAAATCTTGCGGTCCTTGAAAACATTGCATATACATTCACATATCATATCATTGCATCACAGGTTTCTTGTGTACAGGTTTCTTATCTTCTCGCTGTTTATTTCAGCAATGGCTCTTGAACAAACAGTCAAAGATCTTGATGTGAAAATAGCAAGTGTACTATTTTTCTCACTGTAGTAATAAAAGGGAAATTCCCCGTTTGTCGATCTCAAGGACTGCTTGACGATACAGAGTTTATCGATTGTTTCAATTAGACAAAAGCCTTTGGTTTTTGTGTTGTGGTGTAATTATACTACCAATTGCAAATAAATAAAACAAGAAAAAAAAGGTTGAACGAGATACAAATGAGAGAAGATTGCTAGGGTTCGGTGAATGAAACTTCTTGTAACAGATATAATTTATGACGGCGTAGAGCTATTTCTGTCAAATTAATTCCGGTCCTCAAGGGTATCTATTATTAAGTCCTTAGTAATAGACCTTTGATTATGTAACCTAATTACTATGTCCATAAACAATTAAGTTCATACTCAAGCATTCACATATCAAGAATTACCGGTCAGATAGAAAATCCCTAGTCCTAGGTTATTTTTACTATCCAAAGTTCTTATCCAGGTCAATGAATAATAGCTGTCCCGCTTACACTATTCATAAGAATCATCATTTGTTGGTCCGACAAATAACGCATAAAGAACGGCGATAAGAACAAATTAATGGAAAAGAAGAAATAAGCAATACTTTCATAAACATCAATACTGTCACATTCAGAATCAGGGTCACCCCCTAGCAATGGGGTTTTTAGCTACTCATAATAAAAGTAAAAACAAAGATAAATATTGTTGTCATTACAGAATTTCGTGAGGAATCAATCTTCAATAGTCGGAAAACTCTTGAACATATGAATCCCGTGATCTTCCTTGAGTCTCCAGCTCTCAAAACTCGTATATTTTCTCTCCAAAAAATGTCCAACCCTCGGAAAATTGTGGTCTGGCCTTTTAATAGCTATTCAGTTGGATTTTTCCTGAATTTGTGCTCCATACGCGTACTGCGTTGTCCCATACGCGTACTGCCTAGTAGGAAAAGCGTATTGGACGTAACACAGCATCTGGTACGCGTATTGGCTAACATGATACGCGTATTGCCCAAGTTGTTACGCGTATCACCAAGTTGTTACGCGTATCACCAGAAGCTTGTATTTTGGCTGAATTTTCCTTCCCTCTGGTCATTTGCGTATGGTACGCGTACTGGAAGGTCCATACGCGTATCAAATAAGGTCATACGCGTATGGACAGCAGGTTCTCCAAAAATTGACTTTTTCTTCCGTTTTCTTGCTCGGGCTCGATTTCTCATCTGACGTTTGATCCCCTGAGCTTCCAAACTAGCTTTTTACCTGCTGACATACCAAAAAGTGTAAAATATCCTCAAGAAACTCATCAGTAACAACACACTTACTATCATGGAATTGAGCTTATTTCTAACGAAAAATGCTTCAGTTTACACAGTTTACCTGATTTATTTACGGTTAAATAGTGGAATGTCTAGCATAAATGGTGACTGATCACAACCCCAAACTTAGCTTGTTGCTTGTCCTCAAGTAACATCTTATTACCTTCAAAAATCATGTCACCCCAAACTTACTGTAAAACAGTTCTTACCACAATACTGCTGAAATCTTTCGCACTGGACCTCTTGATGTTTTTCAGGTTTTCTGATTCTTCCACATAGCCAACGAGCTAGAAACTCTTTCCCTCAGAGATATGACTTCACCTGTCAGCTTATATCACACTCTCACCAAGTCTCTCTGGGTTAAAGTTTTATCACTCTCAAATCACAATATGCAATATCAAATCAACAGTTTGAATAAATTCTCTCATCCTATCAACATGTACAATCACACACACTTTTTGAGGTCTTTTAGGGTTGTAACGGGGCTTGGGTTTAGGTAGGCTATGAAGGTGGAACCTAAGGTTTATGTTTATTATATTTATTTAATTTTTTTTTTTTTTGGTTCAGGATACATGAAATCATTCTCTTACTACGTTTCTTTGTTATTATTCCTGTAGGGTTATGCAATCCTCTTTTCCTTTTATTTCTAGTGAATGTAGCATCTTTCAAAAGTTGTTCTTCGCTTTTCTTTTTCTTTCTTTTTTTTTTATTATTATTTTTTTTTTCTCTTTTTTTTTTTTTTTTTATACGACATTCACTTACTATTCATTGACTGCAAAGCTACCCCAAACTTAAAGGTTGCTATACCAACAGCAACCCCAAACTTAGATAGAAACGTAGATATGAAATCACTTCTCACATACTCTGAACAGGGTAAGATAGGTCCAGGGTCATGGGTTTAGAAAAAAAAACGGGTATATCACACAATAAATGATTAAAGGCTCAACGGGGTAAAACAATGGATAATAATGATAATAATGGGATGGCTAGAAAGGCTCTAGGTGATAACAAAAACATGCCTCAGTGTGTGTGTATTCGTACAGCTAATAATAACAAAAGAACGTACGCAAACCAGGATTGATAAAGACATACCTGATATCGCTCATATGATAATAAGTGTTTGGCTTTTTATGAACTCACCAGGACGGGGTAAGCTGACTTGTTCTATCATACCTCTTAGTTCAAAGCTCAGGCTCGTGGTTCTGATGTTAATCTTAACCAGTGCGTCCAATCATAAACAACAGTATCTAACGTCAGGGGACTGAAAGGGAGGATGCCCAAGTAGTTGGTGTAAGTGATCGCGAAACCAATAGCCAGACATAGTCACGTATCTAAGGAAATAAACAGGAAAATTTAGATAAACCAAATCACATTCATTATAATTCGCTAACCCATAATAGGTGGTTACATCAAAGCAACAAAAATTAAACTGCATAACAAAAAAAAACAAAAATTAAACAAATAAAACCAAAAGTACAGAAACAACAATCAAAGTCCACCGTCCTGCATGTCTGTATCAAAATTAATCATATCTGTCGGGTCCAAACTAGTCTGCCCTCGTGCGAATGCCGAGATAGGCGTCAATGTCTCTGTGTGGCCCGACGGAGACTGCTGCTGGGGTGGTGTCTGATGCGGTGGTTGCTGCGGTGACTGCTGCGGAATCTCTCCCCCTATCTGCACTGGCTGGTTCCACCAAGGATAGGTGAACTGGCCAAAATGAGGGGCTGGAGGCGGTCCCGAGAATCTATCTCTGAAGCGCTGTGCCTCCCCCCACAGATCCGTCTGATGAGTCAGAACTCTTCCTGACAGCCCATACTGAAAACAGAAGTCCTGCATCAAACAAAACTGGGACATCTGCATCTGATACTCTCTGGAGTTCTCATCAATCGGAGGAGGCTGAGGTGGCTGAGTATCTGCTGCAGGTGGCTGAGCCTCCTCCTGCGGAGCACTGGTGCTTCCCTCCCTGTCTCGTGGTTGCCTCAGAGGTCGGGGCTGATCATCTGTGACCGTCCTCTCTTTCATCCAGTGGGCGTTCAGCGGTGCAGCTGGTCACAACATCAGCGAATCAGAGAAGTCTGGGACACCCGCTTTTTTGCACAGCAGGTAAATCACAGTCGCATGGCCTAAGGATTTCTTAGGCGACTGAGCTATGTCATCCATATCAGCAGCTATGATTTGTCCAATGTTCACTTGTTTCTGACGCAGGATCTGATGGAGCAGTAAGGCACGTTCGGATATTAATTCTGACCCGCTTCTATTAGTACTCAGATTGTGATGAATGAAATAGGCCAAAGCCTTCGGAATCGGTGCTAGATCAACCACCATAACCTTTGCAGGAGAGATTTTGGACGTGGGTGCCCAATCGTGGCCTGGCCTAATCAGTGAATTCTTCATATCATCATAAGGCCAACGGTTTTTGTCCGACCGTTTCATCTCATTAAACGGACAAACGGAATCATAAAACTTGCATTTCAGCACACTATTAATTGTTCTGCCATCAAATTTGATCGTTGTGCCCCTGACCCATGATACGAATGCTGCATTACCTGTGGGATCGTCTTCGTCAGATGTTACCCTTAACGCATTCGCGTAAAACTCCCAGATCAAATCCAGTGAAACAGGTTGGATTTTATCATTAAAATAGATCAACTTCTGCTTCTTCAGGATATTCGTGACCTCTGGATACGTATCATTCTGATACATCCAATGTTTTTCTTCAACCATGTTTCGTCCCTTTATTTGTTCATAACGCTCTTCATGATGGGTGGTACGGAAGTTGTTGATCTCGGACGGTGATTGAGACATGATGTTGCTCTGTAAACTAAATGAAAAAGAAGAAAACAGAGAAAATTCACAGTAATACGCAGAAAAGACGTAATGAAAAGTGAGAAAATGAAGTCCGTACGGACAAAAAATATATATACAGCCCCAAAAAACCTGATACGCGTAATATACGCTGCAGATACGCGTATCAGACTGCCTTACGCGTACCTTACGCGTATCACTTTGCCATACGCGTATCATACGCTGCAAAAACAAGTTTAAAAAGTGATCTGAGTAACAGATCACGTATCATAAGGTGATACGCGTATGGCCTGGTCCCTTACGCGTATCATACGCGTATGCTTCATCTATACGCGTATCATACGCGTTTCACCAGAAGGCATGCACTTTTGATGCCCAATACGCGTATCATAAACCCATACGCGTATTGGCAGTTTCATTTTCAAATTTTTTTTTTTTTTTTTTTTTTTTTTTTGTTTTCTATTAAAAAAAAAAATTTTCTTTTCTACATACTAACTGACTCGGAAAAAATAAAACGAAAGAAAGAATCAAACCTCCCTTGGGTTGCCTCCCAAGCAGCGCTTCGTTTAACGTCGCATGGCTCGACGGGACACCTCATACTCAGAGGAGTTTAACGGATTCAATTGGCCCCCCTTCACCGGGATTGTATGGCTTTAACCTCTGACCATTAACTTTGAAAGTGTCTCCATTCTTCTCATTTTTAAGCTCTATTGCTCCATAAGGAAGTACTTTGTTAATGACGAACGGTCCAGACCATCTTGACCTCAATTTCCCTTGGAACAACTTCAACCTGGAATTAAACAAAAGTACAAGTTGTCCCTCCCGAAATTCCTTTTTCTGTATCTTTTTATCATGCCACTTTTTTGTTTGTTCTTTGTAAATTTTGGCATTTTCATAAGCTTGATTCCTGAATTCCTCCAACTCGTGAAGTTGAAGAATTCGGGATTCACCAGCTTTAAAAAGATCACAGTTAAGGAATTTGGAGGCCCAGAAGGCTCTATGCTCGAGTTCGAGTGGTAAATGACAAGCCTTACCGTAAACTAATTGATAGGGAGATATACCTATTGGTGTTTTAAATGCAGTCCTGTATGCCCACAATGCATCATCCAGCTTTACTGACCAATCTTTCCGGGAAGCACTTACCGTCTTTTCCAAGATTTGCTTTATTTGACGGTTAGATACCTCCACTTGCCCACTCGTCTGGGGGTGATATGGTGTGGCGATCTTATGTTTTACATTATACTTCTTCAACAGATTCTCAAAGAGTTTATTTATAAAATGCGTACCTTGGTCACTAATTAAAGCCCTTGGTACCCCAAACCTAGAGAAGATGTTATGCCTCAAGAACTTCACCACCACTTTAGCATCATTAGTTGGTAATGCCACAGCTTCTACCCACTTTGACACATAATTGACCGCAACCAATATGTAATTCTTACCAGATGATGGCGGAAAGGGTCCCATAAAATCAATTCCCCAAACATCAAACAGCTCAACTTCTAGCATGGAGTTTTGTGGCATCTGATTCCGTTTTGTAATGTTACCTATTCGTTGGCACCTATCACATTCTCGGACTATAGAATTTGCATCCTTGAATAGCGACGGCCAATACAAACCCGATTGGAGGACTTTTGCTGCAGTTCTATCTCCACTGAAATGTCCACCATACTCAGAATTATGACAAGCTTTCAGAATGTCGGCTTGCTCTCTTTCTGGAACACATCTTCTAATCAAACCATCCACTCCCTTTTTGTAAAGAAATGGATCATCCCATAAGTATAACCTGCAATCATAAAGAAACTTTTTCTTTTGGTGAGAATTAAAGTCATCAGGTATAACCCCACCTACCACATAATTTGCATAATCAGCAAACCATGGTATCTCTTGAACAGCAAGTATTTTCTCATCAACGAATGTGTCCTGAATAGGATGTTCCTCCTCAGTTTCTTTGATTGGGGACATGCGAGATAAGTGATCCACGACCGTGTTCTCGCATCCCTTTTTGTCTTTGATTTCCAAATCAAACTCCTGAAGGAGGAGGATCCATCTCAAAAGTCTCGGCTTCGATTCCTGCTTAGCAAACAAATACTTTAAAGCAGCATGGTCAGTATACACAATGACTTTTGAACCAAGCAAATATGATCTAAATTTGTCAAAAGCATAAACCACGGCCAACAACTCCTTTTCGGTAGTTGCATAATTCATTTGGGCCGGGTTAAGGACATGACTAGCATAATAAATCACATGCAATAATTTGTCCTTTCTCTATCCTAGGACAGCCCCCACAGCAAGGTCACTTGCATCACACATTATTTCGAAAGGCAATGACCAATCGGGGGCGATAACAACAGGTGCACTGATCAATTTACTCTTTAAAGTTTCGAAAGCTATCATGCAGTTTTTATCAAAATTAAATTGCTTGTCCTTGACTAGCAAATCAGTCAACGGTTTAGCGACTTTTGAGAAGTCTTTGATAAACCTGCGATAAAAACCTGCATGACCCAAAAAACTCCTTATCCCTTTTTCATTCACAGGAGGTGGAAGGTTAGCTATCACCTCCACTTTGGCTTTATCCACTTCTATTCCTTTGTGGGAAATTTTGTGTCCTAGCACAATTCCTTCCTGCACCATGAAATGACATTTCTCCCAATTGAGAATAAGGTTAGTTTCCTGACATCTTTGCAAAACAAGAGACAAGTTAGCTAAACAATTATCAAAAGAAGAACCAAACACAGAGAAATCATCCATAAACACCTCCATATACTTTTCAAGCATGTCGGAGAATATAGATGTCATACACCTCTGAAAAGTAGCTGGGGCATTGCACAGCCCAAATGGCATTCGTCTGTAAGCGAAAATACCATAAGGACATGTAAATGCCGTCTTTTCCTGATCTTCCGGGGCTACAGCAATTTGGTTGTATCCCGAATATCCATCCAGAAAGCAATAATACTCATGACCTGCAAGTCTTTCTAACATTTGATCAATAAATGGGAGAGGAAAATGGTCCTTTCTTGTTGCAGTGTTCAATCTTCTGTAATCGATGCATACTCGCCACCCTGTCACTGTGCGAGTTGGGATCAATTCATTCTTTTCATTTAGAATTACTGTGGTTCCTCCTTTCTTGGGTACCACATGCACTGGACTCACCCACGAGCTGTCAGAAATTGGGTAAATCATTCCCGAATCTAACAACTTTACAACCTCTTTCCTTACCACTTCTTTCATTGCTGGGTTTAACCTCCTCTGTGGTTGCACTACCGGTTTCTGATTATCCTCCATCAGTATCTTATGCATGCATACTGTGGGGCTAATACCTTTTAAATCCTCAATAGTCCACCCAATAGCACTCTTATGCTTCTTGAGTACCTGTATTAACTTTTCCTCATCTATGGCATTTAGCTCAGAACTGATAATAGCAGGATAATTTGTCCCAGATCCTAGAAAAACATATTTAAGATTTACCGGCAATTGTTTTAATTCAAAATTTATACCTGGTTTACTTACCTTTTCATTTTCTAATTCTGGTGAAGATCTCAGGTCCTCCCACCGACGTGGTTTGGATTTCATCCAAAGAGGTTGTGTATCCAGCATGGCAAGCACTTCTTTTTCTTCATCATTCTCTTCACTCTCTCTGACTGACAAACTCAGAACTCTTTCCAATGGTAATTCAGGAAACTTTCTTTGCATTGTGCTAGTCACTATTTGATCAATTACTTCAACAGAGTGGTTTGTACACATTTCCTCTTTATGTTTCATAGTATCCCGGACATCAATTTTTAGCTCTTCATCATATACCTTTAGGGTCAAGGTACCTCCCTCCATGTCTATCATGCATCTACCTGTTTCTAAGAACGGTCTTCCCAGAATCAGAGGTATCTCTTCATCTTCTGGCATTTCCAAAATTACAAAATCAACAGGAAAAACAAATTTATCAACTTTGACCAGAACATCCTCAACTACCCCATAAGGTCTCTTCACTGAGTGGTCAGCAAACTGAAGTGTCATTCTGGTATCCTGAACATTGCCAATTCCCAGCTTCCTGTAAATAGACAAAGGCATAAGGCTAATACTAGCACCCAAATCAATTAGCGCCCTTTTAAAAGACCTATCTCCAATGGTACACGGGATGGTCACAGACCCTCTATCTGGCTTCTTTACTGGAATCTTCATACCCTGCAAAATAGCACTACAAGTTTCAGTTAATATAACAGGGTCAGCGTCAGTGGTGCGCTTCTTGGAGATGATGTCTTTCATGAACTTCGCATAGATAGGCATCTGCTCGAGTGCTTCAGAGAATGGAATATTGATTTCTAATTTCTTGAACAATTCCATGAATTTCTGAAAATTTTTCTCATCTTGCTTCTTCTTTTTGTTTCTTTGTGGGAAAGGAAGCTTAATGATGGGTTTTGGTTCAGGTAGCTTTTCTTTTACCACCGGCATTTTCACACTTTCTTCCTCAGGTGGTGTCTTATTCTCTAAGATTTCCAGGTCCACTTCACACAATGTATCTTCTTCTTCATCCTTCTTCTTAAGATCTTCAACAGATTTTCCGCTTCTTGTTGTTACCGCACTCACATTATTGTGCTCCCTTGGATTTGTCACTGTTGCACTAGGTAATGCGCCTGGTATTTGGGAATTTGTTATCTGTTGTGCTATCTGACCCAATTGAATCTCCAGATTTTTAATTGATGCATTGGTGCTTTTCTGATTATTCCTGGTTTCCTCCTGAAATTGCATATTATGAGTTGCCATCTTCTCTATAGCAATCTCCCAATCCGCTTTCTTCGGTACCTGTTGCTGATAAGGTTGCTGTTGGGACGGTGGTTGTTGTTGTGGAGGTCCTTGAATATTACCTTGCTGATCTTTCCAAGAAAAATTAGGATGATTTTTCCACCCCGGATTATAAGTATTTGAGTAGGGATTATTCTGTCTCAGGTAATTTATAGCTTGCACTTGTTCTGCGGTTGCAACACAATGCATGGTAAAATGTGGTCCACTACAAATCTCACAAATCATGGTCGGAACCGGTTGCACTTGAGCAACAGTCTGGGTATCTATATTCATAGCTTTCAATCTTCTTTCAACCTCAGCTGCAATTTGGTCTTCCATTTTCACTACCTGATTTGCTAATTTCAAGTCAATTTTTCCTTCCGGCTGATTCACAGTGCGGTCATATAATTCCAAATGCTCATTTGCTGCAATAGCTTCGATGATCTTTTTGATACCGGTTGCTGTTGAAAAATTAGATGAGCCACCAGCAGCTGTATCAATGAGTTGCTTAGTTTTCATTTTCAGCCCGTTTACAAAATTTTGCATTTGTTCAGTCTCATCCAAATTATGTGTAGGACATGCAACTAAACATCTCTTGAATCTTTTGTATGCATCTCCAAGTGTCTCTCCGTCTTTCTGTTTAAAATTCACAATGTCATACCTCTTACGGATATACACAGACGCAGGAAAATACTCGTTCAAGAATGTTGTTTCCATTTGTTGCCAAGTAGTAATGCTTCCTGCGGGTAGGGAATAGAACCATTCCTCAGCGTCCTCAGATAAGGTGAATGGGAACATGACCAATCTCTTTGCCTCTTCAGAATGCCCATCAATTTTTAATGATGTGGTCATAGTCAGAAACCTCTGCAGATGCTTGTTTGCATCCTCATTGATTTTTCCTGCAAAAGGTTTACTTTCTAACTGGCGGATGGTTGAGGGATGTAACTGGAAGTGAGCAACATTAACAGGTTGGTTAACAATGGTCAACCGCACTGCTGGGTTATTCAGTCTGCCATAATCACCTAAAAGTCTCTCTGCTGGAGGTGGGTCTGCAGCCATGTTTTCGGAATGAACAGAAACTGGAGTGACCGGTGTGGCCGGTTCTTCGGTGTCAGAATTGGCCTGTTTCTTTCTTCTTGCTTCTCTGAGCTTTTTGCGCAGTGTTCTCTCTGGTTCTGCGTCAAAATGAAAATGAGCTGAGGTCTTACCTCGCATACACAGATTAGAAGAAGTTAGTTATTATAATAATAAAAATAAAATTAACAATAAATAAAATTTTGGATGCAGAGCAACAAAATTCTAATTGAAAATAAATTAATAAACTCTACTATCTTTGGCAATCCCCGGCAACGGCGCCAAAAACTTGATGTGAAAATAGCAAGTGTACTATTTTTCTCACTGTAGTAATAAAAGGGAAATTCCCCGTTTGTCGATCTCAAGGACTGCTTGACGATACAGAGTTTATCGATTGTTTCAATTAGACAAAAGCCTTTGGTTTTTGTGTTGTGGTGTAATTATACTACCAATTGCAAATAAATAAAACAAGAAAAAAAAGGTTGAACGAGATACAAATGAGAGAAGATTTCTAGGGTTCGGTGAATGAAACTTCTTGTAACAGATATAATTTATGACGGCGTAGAGCTATTTCTGTCAAATTAATTCCGGTCCTCAAGGGTATCTATTATTAAGTCCTTAGTAATAGACCTTTGATTATGTAACCTAATTACTATGTCCATAAACAATTAAGTTCATACTCAAGCATTCACATATCAAGAATTACCGGTCAGATAGAAAATCCCTAGTCCTAGGTTATTTTTACTATCCAAAGTTCTTATCCAGGTCAATGAATAATAGCTGTCCCGCTTACACTATTCATAAGAATCATCATTTGTTGGTCCGACAAATAACGCATAAAGAACGGCGATAAGAACAAATTAATGGAAAAGAAGAAATAAGCAATACTTTCATAAACATCAATACTGTCACATTCAGAATCAGGGTCACCCCCTAGCAATGGGGTTTTTAGCTACTCATAATAAAAGTAAAAACAAAGATAAATATTGTTGTCATTACAGAATTTCGTGAGGAATCAATCTTCAATAGTCGGAAAACTCTTGAACATATGAATCCCGTGATCTTCCTTGAGTCTCCAGCTCTCAAAACTCGTATATTTTCTCTCCAAAAAATGTCCAACCCTCGGAAAATTGTGGTCTGGCCTTTTAATAGCTATTCAGTTGGATTTTTCCTGAATTTGTGCTCCATACGCGTACTGCGCTGTCCCATACGCGTACTGCCTAGTAGGAAAAGCGTATTGGACGTAACACAGCATCTGGTACGCGTATTGGCTAACATGATACGCGTATTGCCCAAGTTGTTACGCGTATCACCAAGTTGTTACGCGTATCACCAGAAGCTTGTATTTTGGCTGAATTTTCCTTCCCTCTGGTCATTTGCGTATGGTACGCGTACTGGAAGGTCCATACGCGTATCAAATAAGGTCATACGCGTATGGACAGCAGGTTCTCCAAAAATTGACTTTTTCTTCCGTTTTCTTGCTCGGGCTCGATTTCTCATCTGACGTTTGATCCCCTGAGCTTCCAAACTAGCTTTTTACCTGCTGACATACCAAAAAGTGTAAAATATCCTCAAGAAACTCATCAGTAACAACACACTTACTATCATGGAATTGAGCTTATTTCTAACGAAAAATGCTTCAGTTTACACAGTTTACCTGATTTATTTACGGTTAAATAGTGGAATGTCTAGCATAAATGGTGACTGATCAGATCTCCAGGCACAAAATGCGCAGTTCCAAGAGCTGATCCTGAACTTGTCCAAGGGGCAGGATGAATTGAAGACACTGCTGGCCAAGAAGACTAAGAATACTAGAAGGTCAGGAGGCCTGATCAACATGGGAAGAAGGTTCAGAGGTCCTGTCAAGACCAAAGAACAGGTTGAAGGTTATGAGTCTGAAAAGTCTGATAAAGAGGGAGGCAGTCTCCACAATACAATGGGGGACTCTGATTCTGAAGCTAACTACTATCATGAGCCTAATGAAGATAAGTTCAAGATGCTGGTGGATAGAATGGATGCTATGGAATTGCAAAAGTCTTCTGGGCTGGATTTTGAAGACCTGAGTTTGATATCTGGGGTGGTCATACCCATTGGTTTCAAGGTTCCTACTTTCGTAGTTTATGATGGTGTTTCTTGCCCCAAGCTGCATCTGAGGTCCTATATCCAGAGGATCCAACCCCATACTGCTGATAAAAAGTTGTGGATCCATTTCTTCCAAGAAAGTTTGTCTGGAGCTCAATTGGAATGGTACTATCAGTTGGAGAGTGTCAACATCCATGATTGGAATGATCTTGCTGAAGCCTTTTATAAGCAATATCAATACAATGCTGACCTAGCCCCTACTCGCATGCAACTGCAGAGCATGTCCATGGGTGCTAAAGAAAATTTCAAGGAGTATGCCCAGAAGTGGAGAGACTTGGCTGGAAGAGTGCAACCCCCTCTAACTGACAGGGAGTTAGTTGATATGTTCATGTGTACGCTGAATGGTCCTTTTTACAGTCATCTCATTGGAAGCTCATCATCTGGCTTCACTGAGTTGATAATGACAGGAGAGCGTGTAGAAAGTGGTATAAGGAGTGGCAAGATCCAAGTGGGTGCTTCTTCATCCAGTACTACAAAGAAGCCCCCTATTGGGAAGAAAGAGTCAAATGCTGTTTATGGTCAACCTGATCGTAATAGGAGGCATCAGTCTGTGAGTGCAGTTCATATCTCCAATCCAACTCCTGCAACAACAGAGCCACCCCAGGGAAATCAACAGAGGAATAGAAGGCAGTTCACTAAGATCAACATGTCACTGGCCCAAGCCTTGCAACACTTGTTGAAGGGTGAACTTATCACTTTGAGGGATCCTCCTCAGAATCCCAATGTTACCTCACCTAGGTATAATCCTAATGCACGATGTGCATATCATTCAAATTGTCAGGGACATGATACCAATAGTTGCTGGGTATTGAAGAATAAGATTCAGGATATGATTGATGCCGGAGAAATTGAGTTTGACCCTCCGGGTACTCCAAATGTGATTACTGCTCCCATGCCAAATCATGAAAAGACTGTCAATGCCATTGATGAAGTTTCACATATTTCCTCAGTTGCAGATTTAACTACACCATTGTCTGTTATTAAGAAGAAGTTAGTACAAGCTGGGTTCTTTCAGGGTTGTCGTGAAGATTGTTTATATTGTGCCTATAAGCCGGATAGCTACTGGAGGTTGAAGGATGGAATTCAACGCCTCATGAATAATTATACCATAGTGTTTGAGAGGACTCCAGTTTCTGTGGAAAGTATGGTGGATCATATAACTAAAGGTGTGAAGGTTGAAGAGGTGGATATGGTTGATAAAGTGCCGGTAAGGATTACTTCTAAGGGACCTGTAAAAATCACTCATAAGGGTCCAATTAAGATTACTGCTGAAGGCCCTGTGAAGATTGTTGTTGAAGCGAGAGTGGCTCCTATGATCATTACCACTCCTGGTCCTATTCCGTATACTTCTGATAAAGTTGAGCCTTGGCATTATGGGTCCGATGTTTATATCCATGGTGTTAAGCAGGAACCCTTAGCTTATACGCCTATTGCTGATGAAAACATTGATGTTGATAATATTGCTGGATCTAGTAAGATCACACAAAGCGGAAGAGTTTTCTCTCCTCCAGTTACCTCCAAGAATACAGCTACTACACCTACTGATGCTCGGGGCAAAGGTCCTGTTATTGAACCTATACAAAATGATGTGCCAGCTGCTGATGACCTTTCTAAGCAGATGGAAGAAGTACTAAAGATCATTCGTAAGAGTGATTATGATATTGTTGATCAATTGGGGCATACTCCCTCCAAGATTTCTATGTTGTCTTTATTGTTGTGTTCTGAGGCTCATGCCAAGGCCTTGATTAGATTTCTGAAGACTGCTCACGTACCAAATGAGATTTCTGTAGAACAGTTTGAAAATTTTGTTGCACACTTGACCTATGATAATGGGTTAGGTTTCTCTGATGCTGATTTGACTCCGGCCAAGAGGGATCATAATAGGGCTCTACATATCTCTATTGAATGCAGGGGCACTACCTTGTCACATGTATTAATAGACAATGGTTCCTCTCTGAATGTGTTGCCCAAAGAAGTCCTGAATAAGCTTAGTCATGAAGAGGTTGTGTTGAAGCCCAGTAATATAGTGGTGAAAGCTTTTGATGGCTCGAGAAGAGTGGTGCATGGAGAAATTGATCTCCCAATCAAAGTAGGTTCTCAGGTCTTCAATGCTACCTTTTATGTCATGGATATTCGTCTGTCGTATTCTTGTTTGCTTGGGCGTCCCTGGATCCATGGGGCAGGTGCTGTAACTTCTACTTTACATCAGAAGCTGAGATATCCAGTAGAAGGAAAAGTTGTCACTGTTTACGGAGAGGAAGGATATATGATTAGCCATGTGAACACATTTAAATATCTTGAAGTGGAAGGTGAATATGTTGAAACTCCGTGTCAGACGTTCGAAGTGGTTCCTTGGTTTGTTAACAATTATGAAGCTCCTCTTGTTGTCAAGAAAGTTCCTATGGTCACTAGAGTACCTCCAACAATGGCCTCCCTCAAAGATGCCAGAGCTATGGTGGATGAAGGTGGTTGTACTATTTGGGGTCAGCTTCCTGATATTCCTTACAAGTCTGATAAATTTGGTTTGGGTTTCACTGCAGAGTCCCAGAAGGTTGTTCGTCGTGCTCGTGCTGTTCGTATCACCAATCAGGGGATTATGAAAAATCAGATCAATGTTGTGGGTGACTATGATGAAGACTACAACTTAGATGCTTGGATTTTTCCTACTGTGGGTGTTGGGCTCAATAACTGGAAAGCTGAAGATGTTATTCCTATCTCCTTTAGTCAGGAGTAAATATTATTACTGTGTTGCTACTTTTAAGTTTGTAATTTCTTGAACAATTAAATTTTCAATCCTTGTGCCTTACCCGGGGCACAAAGGTGTGCTTGTTACGGGATGTCATTTCATTTGCATACTCCATTCAATAAAAATCAGTGGACGTTTCGTTTTCGTAAATATTGTGTTCCTTGTCTTTCTTTTCTTTTTGTTTTATCAGCTATGTGTTCTTACACACACCCACATCACTAAAATGCAGATCCTCATCCACTCTGGATCCTGTTGACAACAGTTCTACTATTGCCAATTATAATTTCGAGAATTCGATCTATCAAGCTGAAGACGGAAATGAGGACGATTGTGAAGTACCTGTAGAGCTTGCTAGGTTGTTACAACAAGAAGAGAAAGTTATACAGCCACATGAAGAGCCAGTCGAAGTTGTGAATCTGGGAACTTAAGAAAACAGGAAAGAAGTCAAGATAGGGGCTGATTTAGAGGATGGTGTCAAGAGCAGATTGATTCAGATGTTACATGACTATGTGGAGATTTTTTCTTGGTCCTACGAAGATATGCCTGGGTTGGATACAGACATTGTGGTTCACCGTTTGCCGGTAAAAGAAGATTGTCGTCCAAAGAAGCAGAAAGTTATGAATACCTTACTATCCTCAGTTTTATGCAGGGTTCTTAGCTGTGACTTCTTATCCTTAGTGGGTTGCAAATGTGGTGCCGGTACCTAAGAAAGATGGTAAGGTACGTATGTGTGTGGACTACAGAGATTTGAACAAGGCCAGCCCCAAAGATGACTTTCCACTTCCTCATATTGATGTTCTGGTAGACAAAACTGCTCAGCATAAGGTATTCTCTTTTATGGATGGTTTCTCTGGTTACAATCAGATCAAGATGGCACCTGAAGATATGGAGAAGACAACATTTGTTACACAGTGGGGCACTTTTTGTTATAAGGTGATGCGATTTGGTTTGAAAAATGCAGGGGCAACATATCAGCATGCTATGGTGGCTTTGTTTCATGATATGATTCATCATGAGATAGAGGTATATGTAGATGATATGATAGCCAGGTCTCAGAATGAAGAGCAACATCTTGATCATTTGCATAAGTTGTTTGAGAGGTTGAAGAAATACAAGTTGAGATTGAACCCAAACAAGTGTACTTTTGGAGTTAGATCTGGTAAGCTCATGGGTTTCATTGTCAGTGGAAAAGGTATTGAAGTAGATCCTGCAAAAGTGAAAGCTATACGAGAGATGCCAGCTCCCCGTACTGAGAAGGAAGTTAGAGTATTCTTTGGACAATTGAATTATATTGCAAGATTTATTTCCCAATTAACTGCCACCTGTGAGCCAATCTTCAAGTTGTTGAAGAAAGATCAGGTGATGGAGTGGAATGATGAGTGCCAGACTGCCTTTGATGAAATCAAGAAATACCTGCTAGAACCTCCAATTTTGATGCCACCAGTTGATGGAAGACCCTTGATTATGTACTTAACAGTGTTAGACAACTCAATGGGGTGTGTATTGGGGCAACATGACGAGTCTGGTCGAAAAGAGCAGGCAATCTATTACCTTAGCAAAAAGTTTACCGACTATGAAACAAGATACTCACTGCTCAAGAAAACTTGCTGCGCTTTGGCATGGGCTTCTCGCCGACTAAGACAGTATATGTTGACTCATACTACCTTATTGATTTCGAAGATGGATCCAATCAAGTACATATTCGAGAAACCTGCTCTCTCCGGAAGAATTGCAAGATGGCAAATGATCTTAACAGAATATGATATACAGTATACTACTCAGAAGGCCATTAAAGGAAGTATTGTGGCTGATCATTTGGCTCATCAAGCAGTGGATGATTATCAGTCAATGAGTTTTGAGTTCCCTGATAAAGATATTATGATTATTACCAAAGAACCTGGATAATATGACGGACCTGAACAAGGATCCCGATGGACTATGGTTTTTGATGGAGCTTCTAATGCACTTGGTAATGGTGTTGGTGTTGTGATCAGTTCCCCTGAAGGTTGTCATACCCCGATTACTGCCAGACTTTGTTTCTATTGTACTAATAACATGGCTGAGTATGAAGCATGTATCCTGGGTATCAAAGCTGCCATTGATATGAAGATTCAGTTCCTTGATGTATATGGAGATTCAGCCCTGGTAGTAAGTCAGATTAAAGGAGACTGGGATACCAAACATGATAATCTCATTCCTTACAGAGAGCATGTGTTGTCTTTAATCCCACATTTCAAAGAGATTACCTTTGGGCATATTCCACGAAGAAGGAATCAGTTGGCAGATGCTTTAGCCACCATGGCATCCATGTTTGAGATCAGCTGGGATGATGAGGCTCCCAAGATTACTATTGATAGATTTGAAAAGCCTGCATACTGCAATGAGATTGACACTGAAGAAGCAGAGGAGAAGCCTTGGATCTATGAAGTGAAAAGATATCTTGAAGCCCAGGAGTTCCCTGAAGGGGCATCTGTCAAAGATAGAAAGTTTCTGAGAAGGTTTTCTGCTAAGTTCTTTTTTAGTAATGGCATTTTGTACAAGCGCAATCATGATTCAACTATGCTTCGTTGTGTGGATAAGAAGGAAGCAACAGAGATTATGGAAGACATGCATGATGGGATCTTTGGCACTCATTCTAGTGGTCATACTATGGCAAAGAAGATATTGAGAGCGGGTTACTATTGGTCTACCATGGAAGCTGACTGCTACCAACATTCCAGAACGTGTCATAAGTGTCAAATCTATGCTGATAAAGTACATATACCTTCATCACCATTGAATGTGTTGACTGCTCCTTGGCCTTTTGCCATGTGGGGCATTGATATGATTGGTGAGATCAAACCTACTGCTTCTAACGGGCATTGTTTCATCCTGGTCGCTATTGATTACTTCACGAAGTGGGTAGAGGCAGCTTCATTTGCATCTGTTACCAAGAATGTGGTGGCTCGATTCATTAAGAATAATCTCATATGTAGGTATGGCATCCCTGAAAGGATTATTACTGACAACGGCTCTAATCTAAACAACACTATGATTACTGATCTCTGCACGCAGTTCAAGATTAAGCATCACAACTCTTCTCCATATCGTCCGAAGATGAATGGGGCAGTTGAAGCTGCTAACAAGAATATCAAGAAGATTATACAGAAGATGACTATCACTTATAAGGATTGGCATGAGATGTTACCATTTGCTCTTCATGGTTATCGTACTACAATACGTACTTCAACAGGGGCAACCCCATTCTCCTTAGTATATGGTATGGAAGCAGTTCTGCCCATTGAAGTTCAGATTCCCTCCTTAAGAATTATGAAGGATGCAGGCTTGGATGAAGATGAGTGGATTCAGACTCGACTTGACCAGATAAACTTGATTGATGAGAAGAGATTAACAGCTGTGTGTCATGGTCAGATGTACCAGAAACGAATGAGCAAGGCTTTCAACAAGAAGGTTAAGCCTAAGGTATATCAGGCTGGTGATTTGGTAATCAAGCGTATCATTTTACCACAGGGTGATCCTAGGGGCAAGTGGACTCCTACCTATGAAGGACCATTTGTAGTCAAGACAGTATTCTCAGGAGGTGCCATGATACTTACTACTATGGATGGTGAAGACTTCCCGCAGCCTGTAAACACAGACATAGTTAAAAAATACTACGCATAAAAAGAGACCCGCTAGGTTGAATGGCCTAGGCAAAAATAAGGGCATCCCGGCGAACCAAAAGGGTTCGGGCAAAAATTAGGGATATATAAAAAAAAAGATGTACACCCGGCAAGTCGAAAACCTGAAAAGGCGGCTTGGGAAAAAAAGGGTATCCCGATGGATTGAAAACCTGAAAGGGCAATCCAGGCAAAAGTTAGGGATTAAAGCGTATGACTATGTCTCGTTTGGATCACCCATGAAACTACAACCATTTGTGCTACTTACTCAAGCTCGAACAGATAAAGCTCAATCCAATCATTTTCGTCTCGACAGCAGAAGATGAGATACTTGAAGATAATGGCAATAGTAGAATTGAAACTCAATAGGATTATTTCCCACATAGCTGATTTTCTTTGTTTTGTAAAAAATTTATGACAAATTCCTCTTACTAGGATTTTTGTCTCCTTGTACAAACTTACCTATGTATAGGTCACTTTGTGATGTAAATAAAATTCCATCTTTGAATCCAGATTTACTTTTACCCTATTTACATAAGCGAAACGTCCATTGGTTGTGTTTGAATGTATGTATGCTTTTGAATATGATTGATGTTTACAAGAAATGCATAAAATGCTTAATATGATTGATGTTTACCAGAAATGCATGAAAATGCAGTAATAGTATTTACCAAGGACGAACGAGGGAAGGATTTCAACGAAGTTTCGCCGGTTCATTCCCACAAGACAGCTACAAGTCCCCCGGTAGGGCAAATCCATCTTCATAAGTACTTCGAGTCACATCTCCCCTGGAATTTATATCCATCTCTTTTATCCTCATACGGATGGTCGGGAATTAATTTTTCCAATAGGAGTACGACGAACGAAGACGGGAGGTTATGTATACCTTACTATCGAACGAAGACGGGAGGTTATGTATACCTTACTATCGAACGAAGACGGGAGGTTATGTATACCTTACTATCGAACGAAGACGGGAGGTTATGAATACTATATTATCAAACGGGAACGAGTTCCTCATATTCTTCAGCAACAAATCGGGATTTATTTTCCCTGGCCAGCAGTTTTTATATGAAGATATCCAGACGCCTCAAGCTGCATGATGCATACATACATCATTTACATCATACCATAACATACATATACATAAATACATAATACATTACTTAAGTGCATCATACTATACATGCATACATAATGCATAAACTAATATTATCGTGCAGAATGTTGTATACATTGAACTAATCTTGTTTTTCAGATTAATTCTCCAGCAAACAAACTTCATCAACAACTTGTTACCTTGGGCCGTTGTTTATCTTCCCAAAGGTTATCTCATTACCTCGGGACGTTGTTTATCCTCCTGAAAGCTATCATGACCTTGGGCCGTTGTTTATCTTCCCAAAGGTTACCTCATTATCATGGGACGTTGTTTATCCTCCTGAAAGCTATCATTCCTTTGGGCCGTTGTTTATCTTCCCAAAAGTTATACATCAGGACGTTGTTTATCCTCCTGAAAGCTATCATTCCTTTGGGCCGTTGTTTATCTTCCCAAAAGTTATACTTATACCTCAGGACGTTGTTTATCCTCCTGAAAGCTATCATGACTTTGGGCTGTTGTTTATCCTCCCAAAAGTTATACTAATACCTCAGGACGTTGTTTATCCTCCTGAAAGTTATCATTACTTTGGGCCGTTGTTTATCCTCCCAGAAAGCTATATCTTCATATTTTGGACTACTTTATCCTCCAAGAGATATATTTGAAGAACTTTTCTCCAAGTGGCATCTTTAAGCCCACTCAAGCATATACAACTAATCATCAGTATCACTCTACGCACCAGTGAGTGCAAATTTTTGGGATTTTGTGTTCAATCCCCTTCAACCTTCCAGGTCACGACTGGCACATATACCAATCTAACCCCTCAGGTTTCAGAAAATTGAACAGGGGCAGCTGTTGCACCACAAAATTTGCCCTCACAAAACAAGACTTTGTGTACTATGAGGTTCACAAGGTTCACAAGACATCTTATGAGGTTCACAAGGTTCACAAGACATCTTATGAGGTTCACAAGGTTCACAAGACATCTTATGAGGTTCACAAGGTTCACAATGATGTTCACAAGGTTCACAAAGTTCACAATTAGTCAGAAGATTTGACAATCCCCTCAGACAATGCATCCTCCTAAGCAGTGCATCCAAAACTAGGGTTTTGACTTTAATCAGGTTAAATGAACTTCCAAGACTTCAAGTGAGCTTCATAACATCTCAAATGTGTTTAAGAATCCCCATGACAAGTTTCAAGACTTTTCTCAAAGGTTTGCTCAGTCAGATGACCAAATAGGTCAAAATCAGTCAAAGCAGTTAAAAAGTCAAACTGAGGTCAACTGTGGTCAAACCAAAGTCAAACTTCATGATTTTTTGCCAACATCAAGTATATGAAGTAAAATTCATCATTTGATCAAGGGTTGATCATGATTCATCAAGGAGATTTCAGATCATCAAGAATCAGGAGTTTCTAAATTAGGGTTTTCTCAGGAAAAGTCAACTGAACTTTGACCAGCCATAACTGTCACATGCTTCCTCAAATTTTTCCCATCCAAATCTCATTTTGAAGGAAATTGAATTCTCTAAAACTTTGTGTCTCACAAGCCAAGCCCAAAAATGCTTCATTTGGAAGGTATGAGCTAAGACATTATAGGTCCTTTTAAAAGTCAACAAAAAGTCAACAACTTCAAAAGGGCATAACTTGAGAATGGTAAATGATATGGACATGAAACCAATGGGTTTGGTTAGAGGACTCTTTAATCTTTCCAAAATGTCCAAGAACACCCTCATAGCATTAAAATTGAACGATTTGTGCCCTTGCAAAGTTGGGAAATTTTTGGGTGGTTTATGAAGAAAATAGGGTCTTAAAACCATAATTCTTCAAATGGGCTGAACTTTTTGTGACCCAAGGTGTTCCATGACATCATGCACGAAATTTATTTAATATTTTCATTATTTTATTTTATTTATTTTATTTATTATGATTGTTTATATTAAAAATCATTTTAAATTTAAATAAAATATCAAATATGAAGATTTAAAATATATTTTGATTCTAGAAAGTCATAAACATGAATTGGATCAGATTGATATGCAATTGATGATGATTGTCTTAAGATAGAAAGGTCTCATTCAAAAATATATGAAATTCAAGTCATGATCTTTTTCAATCTTCAAAAATCAAAAAGTCCAAATAACCATCCAATTTTTTGACCTAGTTTCATTCAACTATAAGTATACAAACTATCACAATGCATAGGACACGAAAATTCTGCCTCAAGAGTAAGTTTCAAATTTTTAAAAACTCACCAAAAACTCAAATTTGGATTCCATTCTTTAGGCCCTTTCAAGACAATTTGAAGGTTGCAAAAGACTCCTTGATCATCACTGATACTTTTTCAATACTCATTTGCATCCAAAGCATACCAAATTGCATAAACCGAATCAACATTGCTCTTGTTTTTATTTTTTTCGATTCTCATTGTTTGTGTAATAATAATTCATTCTAACCATATGTTTGTGTTGAGTATGATGCTTAGATGATTTATGGGCAAGAAGATTGAAGAACCAGGCCCTAAACCGCAAGTTGCCATTGCTAGGGTTTCTGAATAGAATTTGGGATTCTTCGATTTAACTAATATAAATTAATTCTAAAGCTATGAATGAACTGTGTGATGTCTGGGGATCATGATAATGTGATCAATTTGATGAAATTTTACATATTTATGATGATACGGAATTGGCAGGTTTTATTCGCAGGAAAGTTCATAGGAAATTTTGCAGCTAAATCCGCAGGTACCAAGGTTGAAGATGAAGACCAGTGGCGCGAAAAATTAATTCAAAAAATTGGTTTAAAATATTATGTATTTGTTTCTGTTTATGTTTCAAAGTGAGCGCGTGGCTCAATTGGTTTTGATGTTGTTGTGTGATGATAGAGGGCCAGGGTTCGATTCCTTGGTCAGGTTTTTTTGTTCAAAAGTTCATTTAATTATTAGACTTAATATATTATTATTTGTAGTGATTGTATAATCAGGTGCGCCCTTCTGGCTGGATGGTAAGAGTGCTTGCTTGTTGTGTGAGGGTCCTGGGTTCGAAACCCTCCCCAGACCCTTTTTTGTGCTATTTTTTGTTTTGTTATGATTTTCCCAAGAATTGAAACAAAACCATATGGAGTTCCTTCCATATCACCTGCGCGTGCGTAGCCCAATGGCTGGCTTGTTGGTTTGGAGAGTGTGAAAGCATAGGGGCTGGGTTCGAATCCCAGCCCAGGTAAGTTCTTTTTTCACTTTTTTCTTGTTTTTTCTATTTAATTTGTTTATATTATTATTAGATAAATTTAAATGATAAAAAATGTCTATACTATTTTCTTTTCTATAATTTAAAATTCATCTTTTCAAAATTAAACCTTATTAGTAAAATTATTTAATATTTTTGTATATTATTAATATTGTATAATTTTGTATAATTAATTTATATTAGATAATTAATCTTAATTTATTTTCCTAAACATATAAACCCTAAATTATTTATGTTAACCTAATATTTTCTAAAACCCTAAAAATATTTTTATAAAACCTAATTATCTTTATAAACCCTAATTGTAAATATTAATTTATTTGTTTATTTTAATTTCATAATTTTTGTTTATATTTTAATTAAGAAGTAAATCATAATGTATTTTTTCTAAATAATCAAACCCTAATTTTTCTTTTACATAAACTCTAATTATATTATAATTTTTAATTTATTTATTTGTAAACTTTAATTATGTACATATTTTTATAATTCGTTTATAATTATTATTTAATATAATTTTTGCATGTAAATAATTTTAAATTATGTTTAAAACAATTAAGAACTCCTAATTTTGTCTTATTAATATAATTTATTTTTATAATATGTTTATTTAATTATAATTAATCATTATTTTTCTTAGCATGTATATAAATTTCAATCTTTATAATAATTAGTATAATAGGAATTACTTATTTTTCTTAAAATCTTAAAAAAATAATTATTTATTAAAAATTGAACTTTTAATTTATTATTCATTATTATGCTAATTTCTTTATTTTATTCTTATTATTACTAACCCCATTTATTTATATATTATATGATTTTTATTATTATTATTGTTACTAACCCAATTATTTATTATTATTTATTTGCTTATTTATTTTTTATTATTATTATGTAATTGTATCTCATATGTAATAGTTGTAGTAATTTTTAATATTTAATTTTAAATGCTATGGTTAGTAAAATAGGGAGTGTGAAACATACTTGTATTTAAAATTGATTTAGATCATTAACTTAAAGATAAATATTTGAATTTGTACACTCGCACACGTAAGTCGATCTTGGATCGCCATCTCACTTCTTAAGGGTTTCCTCTCAAGTTGCCTAAACAAAAGGTCAAGTAGGGTGTATAAAGCAAAGTCCCTCATCTCACATCATCTAGTCCCTTAAACAGATAAAAAGATCAAGTCCCTTCGAATGTTGCCTTCGTAATGATCTTGTCCCTTTCGAATAAAGATGATAAGTCCCTTCGAATTGCTTATACACCTCACAGTTGCCTAAATAAACAGATGTCCTTTCACTTGTCCCTCACACATCCAAGGTAATGACTACCTATTCCTTAATAATAGGGATAGTCTTACCACTTAAAGGACATTCAAGAACAGAAAAGACTTAACTTAGGGTAGGTTCCTCTTAGATACTTGCTCACTTTTCAAAAACATTTCAAACACTTCATACATTTCAAACAATTTTCAAAACAAAGGTTTTATATTTATCCGTACATGGATCATTATAAAACACTTAAGAAAATTTCTAAACACACACTACACATTTCAAAAACATTTTAAAGTGAGCTAAGTAACTAAGAGGCCATGGATAACCATGGATGTAAAGGGTGCTAACACCTTCCCTTTACATAACCTACCCCCCGAACTCAAAAATCTTTTAAAAGGTCTTTCCTATTCTTTTATGCCTTTCCTTTGGATAAAATAAAAGTCGGTGGCGACTCTTGCTATCCGCAACATAACTAAAAGTCAGTTCTCCCACCGTGTTACAACGTTCACCTTTTCAAAACCCTAAAGTTGGACAAAACCAACCTATCTCCCTATGTCGGATCCGACCTCCAAGGGTTCAACGGGGCCACAACAAAATCGTGGGGTTACGTCGAGCTCCTCGTCACCTTCGGAGAGCAAGAGACGGCCAGAGAAATCAAGATCCAGTTTCTGGTCATAGAATACCCCTCTCTTTACAACTGCATCCTCGGCCACTCGACTCTAGCTGAGCTGACGGCGGTCCCATCCACCGTCCATCTGAAGATGAAATATTACACCAAACTGGGTCGCATGGTCACAATCCATGGCGACATAGAAGCCGCCCGAAGGTGTTACAATGCCACAGTAAAAGGACAGGCCACAATCAACACAAAGAATAACAAAAAGCCCAGGGTCGACGAGCCTCCCCCCCCCCCCACGGAATCAACACCATCGACCTCTATTGCCGCATCGGCGAGGACGATGCTGAAGAACAAAGACCCGCCGAGGGACAGGCTCCCACTCACCCGTTCCGCCCAGTCCAGGACGGAGATTTCGAGCTTGTCCCACTAGGAGATGACCCCGACAGGACGGTAAAGATAGGCATGGGGCTACCCGAGTAAACGAGGAAGCAGCTCGTGATATGCCTCAGGGAGAACGCTGACCTCTTCGCATGGAACGCCGCGGAGATGCCCGGCCTAGACCATGAGGTTGCATGTCACCAATTAACTTTAGACCGGGAAATCAAGCCTGTAGCACAACGTAGGCGCAAGCAGTCCCCCGAGAAAGCGGAGGCTTCCGAGCGAGCTGTAAAAGTCCTCCTAGAGGCAAATTTTATTTCTGAAGCCCAATACACAACCTGGCTCTCTAATGTAGTCCTCGTTAAGAAAAATAATGGAAAATGGCGCATGTGTGTTGATTATACTGATCTTAATAGGGCTTGCCCCAAAGATGTTTTTCCTCTCCCTAACATTGATAAACTTGTCGACAATTCTGCAGGTTTCAAACTCTTGTCCTTCATGGACGCATACAGCGGATATAATCAAATCCCTATGTCGGACATGGATAAAAGACACACGGGATTCATGACCCCGACCGGCAATTACTATTACAACGTAATGCCTTTCGGGCTAAAGAATGTCGGGGCCACGTACCAGCGCATGATGAACAAAGTCTTCCGAGGAGAAATCGGGGACATGCTCGAGGTATACATGGACGACATGATCGTCAAATCACACGCGGAGATTGACCATGCGCGACACCTTTGCAAGGTCTTCGAGCAGGCGAGACAATGCAAAATGAGGTTTAACCCTGAGAAATGCACGTTCGGCGTCCGAGCAGGAAAATTCCTAGGTTTCTACCTCATCGAGAGGGGAATCGAGGCCAATCCCGACAAATGTCGAGCATTCTCAGAGTTTCCGACCCCGAAGTCTAAAAAATTCATTCAATCCCTCAACGGGGTGCTCGCCTCGCTCTTCCGTTTCATCGCCAAATCCGCTCAGCACGCGTTACCTTTCTTTAATCTCCTCCGAAAGGAGGCCACCTTCGAATGGACCGACGAATGCGAACAGGCACTGCTCCATCTGAAGAAGGCACTCTCCGAACCACCGGTCCTGTCACGACCATTGGAGAGGGAGACCTTATACCTATATATGTTCGTGGCAACCGAGGCCTTCAGCGCCGCTCTTATTAGAGAAACCGACGAGGGACAAAAGTCCATCTACTTCATGAGCAAAGCATTCAAAGGCCCCGAGCTCAAATACCAATAAATTGAAAAGGTTGCATTAGCCCTCATAAACGCCGCAAGAAGATTACCTCACTACTTCCTCGCTCACACGATCAACGTAAGAACCAATCAACCAATAAAACAACTCCTTGGTCGACCAGGCATGGCCGGCAGAATGTTAAAATGGTCGCTGGAACTTTCCGAATTCGACATACAATATGAGAACAGGAAAGCTTTGAAGGCTCAAGCCCTGCCGACTTCGTCGCAGAAATGACGCACAACCCAAAGCCAGCGGACGACGCCCACAAGTGGACGATCTTTGTCGACGGTGCCTCCAGCTCGACAGGAAGCGGGGTCGGGATCATCCTCGAAAACAAGGACGGAATCCTGATTGAGGTCTCATTGGCATTAGCCTTCCCAACCTCCAACAACCAAGCCGAATACGAGGCTTTCATCACCGATCTAAGATTGGCCGAAGACCTAGGAGCAAAGGAAGTAAAAATATCGACAGACTCCCAACTCGTGGCATCACAGGTACGGGGAGAGTACCAAACCAAGAACGACAACCTCATCGAATACTTAGCATTGGTCAAAGAAAGACTCAAAAAATTCGAGAAGTGGGAGGTCTAACACGTGCCCCGCGAACATAACACGCAAGCAGACATCCTATCAAAGCTCGCTAGCACGAGGAAGAAGGGCGGGAATAAATCAGTAATCCAAGAAATCCTTCCTCGACCTAGCACTGAAAAGCCACCTCCTCCGCTCGAGGTTAACGTGATCGGGGACACTCATTGCTGGATGACACCCATCTACAACTACCTCACAAAGGGCGAACTCCCCGCAGAACCTAAAGATGCGACCACTACCAAACGAAGGGCATGCTCATACGTCCTCTTCGAAGGGAAACTCTATCGTAGAGGACTCTTCATCCCGTTACTCAAATGCGTTGAGGAGGAGAAAGTCCCCCACATACTAGGGGAAATGCACCGAGGAATCAACACCCAACATCCCGGCGGACGGTCGCTGGCCCGTAAGGCTCTTCGAGCGGGCTATTATTGGCCGACTATGCAACACGACTCCAAGGAACACGTTAAAAAATGCGAAAAATGCCAACGACACGCTGACATGCACCTCGCACCCCCAAACGAGCTAAAAATGTTCTCCTCCCCCTGGCCCTTCGCATGGTGGGGCATGGACATCCTCGGCCCATTCGTAACTGGATCGTACCAAAATAAATACCTCATTGTAAGGGTAGACTATTTCACCAAATGGATCGAAGCAGAAGCACTGGCCAAAATAACGGTGCAGAACATTCTTCGATTTTTCAAACGAAATATCCTCCCTCGATTCGGCATATCCCAGGTCCTCATCACGGACAACGGAACGCAATTCACGGACGGAGGATTTCAGGACTTCCTGACCAGCTTAGGTACTAAACAACACTTCACGTCCGTCGAGCATCCTCAAACCAACGGACAAGCAGAGGCACCCAACAAGGTAATCCTGCGCGGACTGAAGCGCAGACTCGGCGAGGCGAAGAGGGCATGGGTCGAGGAACTACACAGCGTCCTATGGGCATACCGCACGACACCACATTCCACTACCGGGGAAACCCAGTTCAGACTAACATACGACACCGAAGCAGTCATCCCGGTGGAAATACGAGAACCGACGAGACACATAGAGGAGCCCCTCGACGAGGAGATGAACAACGAGGCACTTCGAGCCGAGCTGGATCTCGTCGACGAGATCCACTCCGAAGTAGACCTTAGGGAAGTATCCCTCAAACAAAAAATAGCCTTACGCCACGTAGCAAAGGTCATAAAAAGAGAACTCCAAGTGGGCAGCCTGGTCCTCAGAAGAAACCAAAAAAAACCAAGAGAGGGTAAACTGGCCGCCAACTGGGAAGGCCCCTACCGCGTCCGCGATAAGACGAGCAACGGAGCCTACTATCTGGAAAACCTACAAGGTGAAGAACTCGCTCGACCATGGAACGCAGAAAAACTTAGACAATATTATAGCTAAATATAACTCGGGGAGACATGGGAGGTACGACCACGCTCTTCACCACCAAAACAACAGGGAGGATCTATGCTACCCAGGGGCGAACACAACCCTCTTAGCGAACACAACCCTCCCGATGCTGGGCACCTCAAACGAGCCCCAATGTCGCAGTACCACGATTGGCAGGGCACCCAGCTCGCGATGGGAAAGCCCAAGCCCCGAGGTCAGAGTTCTCTAACCGCAAACTCTACCTCGATTTTAGGCGAGCACAACGCCTGCCACCTCATCGGTTCCCTAAACCGACGAGACCAGCATTGATGAGCATAAACAGTTCAAAAATATAACCGAATCAACGAGATCGACATCAGACAAACAAATAAACAAATAAGGCGAATTAAAAACATTCATTCAACGTGACCAACTCGCCCCGGGTACGGAGGGCAAGCTCATCTTCAGTCTCATCCTCTCGAGAGCGGATTGTACCCTCGAGCAGAGCCATCCGGGCACGGAGCTGTGCATTTTCCTCAACCACCTTTTTGTGCCCGGCAACTTGTCCTCCAGGCTCTCTTTTTTCGCCTTCAGCGTATCCCGTTCAAGTTTCACCTCCTCCAGTTCCTTCTTCATCCCCTCCTGCAACTGATGCTCCTCCTTGTAGTCAGATAGATCCTTAGAAAACCTATCCTTCTCAGTGCGAGCCTTTAGAAGGGCATCCTCCAAAGAAGTCGTGGAAACAGCAGTGTCGGACAGGACCATTGTAGTCTCCATCACCCTGATAACAACGGCCAGATCCCCAGTCAACTCCCTTCGTCGGGCATCCGCATCTTGGCTCAAGATGGCCTTTGCCTCGGGCGCCGCCACCACGACAGCACCTTCGGCCTTAAAAAACTTCTGCTCTAGATAGCAGGGAGGCAGTAGATAACTCCCAGGGGCACCCGGATCACTGCCCCCCACTGCAGCAGACCGGGCAAGAGTCCCGTCCAGACGCTTCCGTTTGAGAAGAGGAGAGGTGGAAGGAGGAGGGTTGTCCTGTATCTGGATCGGGGAGGATCGTTGAGCAGGCAGAGGAGAAGTAGACACCAGGCTAGCAGTATTAGAGGTACCTGCCCCGGGGTCAGCGGCCACCTCCTGGACTCGGGGTGCCACTTTCTTCTTTTTCTTAGAGACCCTGTCCGGGGCTCCGGCCTGTTTCGCAAACTTCAGCACGCGTTCACGGAGGGCAGGCATGGCTCATGCAAAACAAAAACAACAAAAACACGTTAGTTGGAAAGACGCGACCGAGGAAAATAAGCGAGCAAAAGAACACCTACGCAGTAACTCCATAGCCTCCTCATCGGTATCACACTCGAGCACAACCCTCGTGTTTATAAGACGGGGTTCTGATGGGCTAAAGACGTGTCTACTTATGCGTCTAGCGGTATCTTACTGCAAGTGCACAGCCTATCGAAGTAATATTTAAGATTATCGATCCACAGGGATTCTATGGTTACCTAGTGCTAGATGAACTTCTAGTTTAGCTAAGGCGAATGGTTGTCACGATTTTTTGTTGATTTTAGAATATTAAAGGCGGAATTAAATTTAAGTTTTAATTAAGTAATTCTAAGACGGTCGGTATGTAATTATACTAACTTAGGTGGGTCAATCTAACCTAGGCTTATTTTAGGTGTTCACTTAATCTATTCGGTAGAGATTACTAGTTTAAATACCCTCAACTCACACTCTCGTGGTCTTATATCAGATCTTATCCCTAAAGCCCTATGCCTGCTCTCGCTAGCCCATAAGTGTTTAGAGGTAATTTTTGGAAACTAAATAATTCTAATTTATCTTAAAGCGCTCTCGCTGTGTTTAATTTAAATGCCTAACTTTAGCTATCTGGTTAAAACCTCACACTCTCGTGGTCTTGACCTAACCTAATACTCTTTTCTTACTCTCGTAACGAAAAGGTCTTTTTACTTAAAAAGTGTCAGCCAGAATGTTAAGTGATTAATAATTTTTAGCCTATGGTTATATTTTACCGGTTAAGTTTGTTCTAACTACATACCGCCCTAAGGTGCTTAGCTACTCATCGTTGTTGAACCAGACAGAGACAGAAAATTTAATAACAAATTACTCATGGCAGGAAAATAAACAAACATTATAAATAATTAAATTGCAATATAATAAAACCTGGTTAACAATATCAGAGCGGACTCCTTCTTCCACAGGCCGGAAAGCTCGGAGTTGGCGAAATCAAAATTAAACGAATGCTGAAGGCTTAGAAAAATTAATAAACTTATAACAATTTCCTGATGTTGGAAATTGTTATATGGCGGGTTTGGAAACAATAAAGCGAAATAGAAAATAATGCAGAAAATAAGAATGGGTCGTAAATCAGTTCGGCAGAGCTTCCGCAGGAAATTCAATAGAAAAATGCTCTGTACATTCTTCATGAACTTGATGCTATTTATAGAACTTCAATTGGGCTGGATTTTTGGACTTCAATTGGAATGGGCCTTGCTGAATTTGTGGAGAAAATGTAGGTAGTGGCAACAAAATAGGTGGAAATGGACTTCACGTAATTCTTTGACGACGTCTTGGTCAAAAACCTAATTTCATCTTTGTCACGGTCGTGACAAGGCTTTTACGCTCGTGACTTGAGACTTTTAAGTGTCATGGTCGTGACACTTCTCTCACGGTCGTGAGGCTTCATTTTGGGGTGTCACGGTCGTGACACCCTTGTGACGGTCGTGACTGCTGCAAAATATGCAGTTTTGCAGGAAGCTTCATTTCTTCACCTTTTTATGATCGATTTTGTTCCTTTTTGTCTTAGTTCATGATTTAGCTCCACATAATGGTGTACCTGCAAAACGGTAAGAAAAACTCGAGAAATCGAGTGTTAAAACGGTGATTATTCGATAAAACGTTAATGAAATCTAGCAATATAATCGATACGTTTTCTCGTTATCAAACTTCCCCAAACTTAAACCTTTGCTTGTCCTCAAGCAAATAGTCGGTTGAAAATCGGCGGACAAGATGTTATTCACATATACTTATAACAAATCAAACGAGGGATCGTTTTGTCGGATAATCCGATACTTTGATAGAACACTACCGATACACTAATGACGCAAGCAACAAGCTATGTCGTCGACTTCCCGTTAAATGAGCCAATCGGCAATTACTTTACGATTTCACCTAAAGTTTTTCGATCTTATTTCGCCCGGTTTCATTCTAGCGCAATCACATTAAGCCCTTTGCCTTAGCACGCACGTAGTGGAGTAGCCGGTTAGCGACTTTGATCCTTTTTGAGCACGGGGTCTGGTACACGAGTGTGGTAACCCTACATTTTGTATCCGATTTGGAGGTTGTGGGGGATCGAGCCGTAGCACGCCCTACCGAGTTCAGAACCAGTACCTCTGAACCAACCCGCAATGGACTCCTTCTCATATTTCTCGTTTCTTGTATGCGACCGTGTACTTTGGTGCAATTTCTTTTCATTTTGCATCGAGATATGAAGGATCATTATTGATTAGGCATCAAACGCTTATATTCATCGGCTCCCCACGTGGTTTGTGTTCAGACGGTGCTGACTGCCAGTATAAACTACTCGGGGTTACTTTTGAACTGAAACTAGAAGTGTACTCGTAATGGTAATCGGGATAGAATCGCTTAAGTAGGAAGTCAAAGGTGTCAAGATTGTATTGGTCTTGTTTAATCGTTCTCAGCTTCCTATTTACGATTTCGTAGGTAAGTCGGGTAATGCGAATAATTAAAAAAATTTCGGTTAAGGCTAATTAAGTGGGAAAATTCGAAACTAAAGAAAATATCATAAAGATTTTGCACGCTTCATTAACTTGCTAAAAGGGGAATACAATGGAATTGAAAATACAACGAAATGGAAAAATGCGAAAAGGGAAAAATACGGAGATGAAAGGTACCTCTCCCACACTATATCAGACATTGTCCTCAATGTTGTGATATAAATGCGGTTAAAGTACAGTACAAACGACAAAAACTAAAAACAAACATAGGAAAAGCTAAAACTATGGCTACTGAGGACCGCGGGGTCGGCTTCTGGTACGGGAGCGGCGTCTGGAAGGAGTCGCTTTAGGATCAGAACCGGTGCTGGTGGTCCCAGTGATGTCGATACGCAAGGCTTCTAACTCGCCAAAAATCGCGTCAAATCTCTCATTAGTAGCTGCCTGGTTCGCTGCAATAGTGCCGAGCAAAGCGTCGTACTGCTCCTTATGCCTTCGCTCCAGTGCGGCATTCATCTGGTTCTGCTGATGAATCGCACGGAGGACTTCCTCAAGAGTGATGTCCTGTGCAGGAGGCTGTCGGGTAGATGTCTCTGGTATATCCTGGACAGGCTCACCTGCATCCATAGCGTCCTGCATCTCATCCGCAGGGAGATCTTCCTGATCATGGATAGGAGCGTGGTCAGCAGCATCAGGTAGAACAAAGAGCCAGTTGGCACGGCTGGATGGGTCGATGCGGTCGCGGGACGGCAGAGTGATATGATGAAATATGGTGCCATGGACAACAGGGCTATACCTGCCATCCTCTCGCTGTGCAATCAGGTGAGCGGACCTGCAATAACTCTTGGTGAGGTATTCGGCGGCTAGATGAGGCTGATCTGCGACTAAGTTACCAAACCCCAACTGAATGGCCAGGGTGGTGACAATGCCGCCAATGAAGAACGGAGTGGATCCTCTGTGCGCTATAGCCTGGATGTGGTAAAGCATGAAAGGGGCAGCATTTATCGGCTCGTCATTAAGAGCACAATGCAAGAATAGAAGCTCCTTAGAGTTGAGCTTATGGTTGCTTTCTCGAGCGAAGATGGTGTTGCAAATGACTCGGTGGAAGTAGCGGATGGCCGGATTGTGAATGTGCGTAGCGTTGAGGCTTTGGAAGGCGGATGCACGGGTGTTTGTTAAGTCGTGCCATAAAGTGAAAGCTTGTTCACTAAAATTATCGGGCACGCGACGGTGAGATTCAGTTCCGTGATCGAAGCCTAATAACTCGGCGATCCTGTCTTGCGAGAGGTTGAACTCTTGGCCATGCAATCTGAATTTTGCAAAACCGGTGAGCTGACTCAGAGAACCGGTGCCGGTGATGTAACTGAATGAACTTAAGAACTCCAGTGTCAGAAGTTCGAAGGTTGGCTGAGGTTGACTGCAAAGGTCCCAGAGCCCGACTTTTCGGAGCAGGTTCGTAACACTGGCCAGCATTCCGAGTTCCCTCAAACACACAGTGTCAATGTAACGCGTAGGTTGCACACCGCGGCTTTGGAATCGGAGAAATCGTTCTCTCTGAGTTTCTCCAGCATCACCTTCTCTAAAAGTGATAGAATCCATTGCCTGCAAGAGCTTAGAGTGAAGAATGGAGATTTTTGAAGTTTTTGCGAAAAAAAATGGTAAAATGAGAGGAATATTGATTCGGGATAAATAATGGAGAATAAGAATGTAGTAGGTTGTGATAATGGGTGGTTAATGAGATTAAAGATGGTAAATGGGGGGTTACGGAGGTTATGGAGAAGATGGAGAAGATGGGTAGTTTTTTAGGAAGTTATGGAGAAGAAGAAGGAGGGGCACGAAGAGAAACAGTTCTGTTTCTCACGAATTCTGGTATAAGGGTCGTCACGGTCGTGACAGGGGACGACGGTCGTGACACTCAAAATGAGCGTGTCACGATCGTGAAGGGGCAGTGACGACCGTGAGGCTTGCAAACTTGAAATAATTTCCAGAAAAACACTTTCTCTCTTGTTTCACATATTCTATATTAATGTATTTTCCTCACTAACTCTCATATTAATTTATAAACACCACATAGTATAAATGTTCAACACAGTACTTCAATGACTTGCAAGGCATGAGAGATTTGTATATAGTATGATTAAATGCAAGCATAACAGTACATAAAATGAAAAATATATAAATTGCTAAAATTGGAGAAAGTTGGAAGTAAAGGTGCATTGCATAAAGTACTTGAAAATGAAATTACATAAATGGAAAAACAATTAGAATTTGTTGCGAAAAATGAATCTAATTAGCAACGAAAACAATGGGAAAAATAAACTAAATCACTTATAATATTATCAAAAGCGTTTCTTCAAGTCTTCGATGGCGGAATTCAAGTGATAGAACTGTTCGCAGGTTATGTCAGTCAATCCTATAATATCCAATCGCATGCTCTTAATGTCTTCTTTAAATAGGTTAATGTCAGTTTGGTAAGCATTGAGAGTGTTCATGATGTTTTGCAAGTTATTAGCATAATCTCCTTGATTCACTTCAGGGGTTTCATAAACTTCTTCAGTTTGGCCAATATCATGGTAACCAGGAGGTGTCTCAGGGTCAGTTTCGACATTGGTCATTGTATCATCTTTTATTTTGTAAGACTGAGGTGTTTCAGGAGTGGGTGGATAATCAGGTGGGTTTAACTCATAAAGCCAGTTATCCTTATTGTGAACACTTACTTTAGCATGGTTAGGCAATGTGAATAGGGTTACTACCTCGTTCCGGATTAGGTACTCAAAAGGTGGATGTCCTAAATTCCTTATGATATGTCTATTAAAGCAGAAGTTAAGATCCATAGGACGGATGTTACCTAAACGGTTGTACCTGTGCAATTGGTACCTAAGTCCTAAAGCATCAGCAATCATGGTTACAAGACCTCCTACTAAGATAGGTAATTCAGGTTCTTCTTGGATACGGGTGAAGGTTTGCATCATGAAAGGTACTCCATTAACAGGCTGTCCTAGAGTGAAACATGACATAATAAATATTTCATCTTTAGAAACTCCGGTAATGTTTTCTTCTTTTCCAAAGAATGTGTGGGCAAGGAATTTATGGAAGTAACAGAGAGCAGGATTATGGATCTCATCATTATTCATGCCATTTGGTTCAGGGTGGTAGTTTCCGGTTAAAGTTCCCCAAAAGTAATCTAGCTCAATATCCATCAATTCTACCTGTGTGGTAGTAAAAGCAAATGGTCCACTAGGGAATCCTAACAAGTCAGCTAGTTCTTTGTGGTTAAAATCATATTCTATTCCAAATAGGCGGAAACTAATAAATCCTTTCCTAAATCCAAAACCGCGCTCAGGTAAGTAAATTAAGGAGCTAAGGAACTCAAGGGTGAGCTCGCGGTAAGTCACAAACTTATGTTGGATCAATGAATTCTCCCATCCGATTCGGTTAAGCAAGTACATAATGCTATCATGTATTCCTAAGGTTTCCATAGTCCGATCATCCGGGTACAGGGTCAAATCCATTTGCCTCTGTGATAACTCTTCAAATTTCATTCTTTTGGTTCCTACCCCTAAATTTGGTTTCCATGTGGTTAATTGGTTGGTTAGCCATAGTCAGTGCAAATATGGAGGAAACAATTCAGGAGAAGAAGGAAAGTGGAAAAGACTTTTAGAAAATATGTAAAAAGTGATTTAAGATAAAAATAAGAAAATGAAATGCATAATGTAAAGGCAATAAGAGTAAAATAAAACTATGAAACGACAAAACAAATAAACAAATAGTAAACGATAAAAAATGATAAAGAGAATAATTTAAATAATTAAATGAGTAAATGGGTTGCCTCCCACTAAGCGCTGTTTTTATCGTCAAAAGCCTGACGTAATGCTTAGGTTTAGATTAATCAGGGGATTCAGTGGACAATTCTAATAGCTTTAGATTATTCGCATAATCTCTATTTTCAACTTTATGATAATGCTTTAAACGTTGTCCGTTTACTATGAATGGTTCACTATTCCTACCCTTAATTTCTATTGCTCCACTCGGGAATACTTTAATTATTTCAAAGGGTCCTGACCATCTAGATTTTAATTTTCCAGGAAAGAGCCTAAGTCTTGAATTAAAGAGGAGTACAACGTCTCCCACACTAAATTCTTTCCTAGATAGGCGTTTATCATGCCATCGCTTAGTTCGTTCTTTATATATCTTAGCATTCTCATAAGCATCTAACCTTAATTCTTCTAATTCGTTAATGTCTAGGATTCGCTTTTCTCCTGCAGCATTATAGTTTATATTGAGAGTTCTAATCGCCCAATAAGCTTTGTGTTCTAGTTCTACCGGGAGGTGACAAGATTTTCCATAAACTAATTTGAAAGGTGTAGTACCTATGGGTGTCTTGTAAGCGGTCCTATAAGCCCATAAAGCATCATTAAGTTTAGATGACCAATCTTTCCGAGATATGGCGACAGTCTTTTCTAAGATTTGTTTAATTTCTCTATTTGAGACTTCGACTTGTCCACTTGTTTGTGGATGATATGGTGTAGCCACACGGTGTCTTACTCCATACTTAGATAGTAATTTGTCAAATATTTTTGAGATGAAGTGCGAGCCACCGTCACTTATGACGAGTCTAGGCACACCAAATCTGGGAAAGATTATATTTTTAAAAAGCTTTATTACTACTCGCGTATCGTTTGTAGGAGAAGCTATGGCTTCAATCCATTTCGAAACATAATCAACAGCTACGAGTATGTAATTATTACCGAAAGATGATGGGAATGGTCCCATGAAATCTATTCCCCAGACGTCAAAGATTTCTACTTCTAATATTCCTTTTTGAGGCATTTCATCTCTTCTTGAAATATTGTCGGTGCGTTGACACCGATCGCAATTTATAACAGCGATGTGGACATCCTTCCATAGATTAGGCCAGAATAAGCCGGCTTGCAAGATTTTTGCACAAGTTTTGGAAGTGCTTGCATGTCCACCATAAGGAGATGAATGGCATTGAGCAATGACATCTTCTATTTCTTCTTCGGGAATACATCGGCGAAAGATTCCATCTGGTCCTCTTTTGAACAATAATGGTTCATCCCAATAATAATGTTTCAGATTATGAAAGAATTTCTTTTTCTGCTGATAGGTTAGATCGGGTGGAAGAGCTCCTGCGGCTAGGTAATTGACAATGTCAGCGTACCATGGCAGTCCTACAGTTGTCTGGATTGTTTCCACGGATTCTGGTTCATTTATATCTAACTGAGCTAGGTCGCTTCCTAATTGTGCTATCAGCTGTTCATACGGAAAATCATCGTTAATCGGCACTTGTTCTGGTTTAATACCTTCTATTCTAGATAAATGGTCCGCTACGACGTTTTCAGTACCTTTCTTATCTTTTATTTCTAGATCAAACTCTTGTAAAAGTAAAATCCATCTTAAGAGTCTTGGTTTAGCATCTTTTTTAGTTAATAGATATCGGATAGCAGCATGGTCTGTGTAAATGATTATTTTCGCTCCAACTAGGTAAGAACGGAATTTGTCAAGCGCAAAGACAACTGCTAACAATTCTTTTTCTGTAGTGGCGTAGTTCATCTGGGCAGAATCCAAGGTTCTACTAGCATAGTAAATCGCATGAAGTTTCTTCTCCTTCCTCTGGCCTAGAACTGCGCCTACAGCATAGTCACTCGCATCGCACATGATTTCAAAAGGTAATCTCCAGTCAGGGGGTTGCATGATTGGTGCGGTGATGAGGGCTGTTTTTAGAGTTTCGAATGCTTTAAGACAATCTTCATTGAATATGAACTCAGCGTCTTTCATTAATAAACCAGTAAGAGGTTTAGTGATTTTCGAGAAATCTTTGATGAATCGTCGGTAAAAATCGGCGTGTCCTAAAAAGCTTCGTATTTCTCGAACGGTTTTAGGGGGTTGAAGATCTTTTATGACTTCAATCTTAGCTTTATCAACTTCAATTCCCTTGTCTGATATTACATGACCTAATACAATTCCTTCGTTGACCATAAAGTGACATTTCTCCCAGTTAAGCACGAGGTTTACTTTTACACATCTTTCTAATACCATTTCTAAGTTTGATAAACATCCTTCAAAACTTTGCCCACATACAGAGAAGTCGTCCATGAACACTTCCATGATGTTGTCTATAAAATCTGCGAAGATTGACATCATAAATCTTTGAAAGGTTGCAGGAGCGTTGCATAATCCAAAGGGCATTCGTCTATAAGCAAACGTTCCATAAGGGCATGTGAATGTGGTCTTCTCTTGATCATCTGGATGGATAGGGATTTGGAAAAATCCTGAGTATCCGTCAAGATAACAGAAGTAAGAATGCTTGGCTAATCGTTCTAACATTTGATCTATAAAAGGTAGTGGGAAATGATCTTTTCGAGTGGCTTTGTTTAGTTTACGATAATCTATGCACACTCTATAACCCGTCACTACTCTTTGCGATATTGATTCGCCTTGAGCGTTTTTCACAACAGTGATACCTCCTTTCTTTGGCACTTCATGTATTGGACTAACCCATTCACTATCGGAGATTGGATATATTATTCCGGCATCTAGTAATTTCTTAACTTCTTCTTTTACTACAGTGCTAAGGGTTGGGTTAATTCTTCTTTGAGATTCTCTGGAGGTTCTGCAATCTTCTTCTAGCAGAATACGATGCATACAAACTGAAGGACATATTCCTTTGAGATCAAATATGTTATATCCTAATGCAGTTGGATATTTCTTCAAAACATCTAAAAGTTTCTTTGTTTCTATAGTTCCTAAACTGGAATTTATTATAACTGGTCTTTTACATTCAACGTCTAAGAATTTGTACCTTAGGTTATGAGGTAAAGTTTTTAATCCTAATGTAGGTTTATCCTTACTTGGCATAGGATCTGGTGTAAGCGCTAAACTTTCGCTTAGACTATCATCCTGATACGGTTTTCGCCAATCATCATCTTCGAAAATCGGAGGGATTTGAATTTTCATTATTTCAGAATAAGTGGTCTCTTTTAGTTCCATTTCTCTTACACATTCGTCAATTACGTCCAATAGATAGCATGTATCCTCTATAGCTGGTGATTGTAAGAATTGTGTTAAAATAAATTCAACTTTCTCTTCACCTACTTCAAAGGTTAGCTTTCCTCTTTTTACGTCTATTATAGCTTCGGCGGTAGCTAAGAATGGTCTTCCTAGTATGATAGGTGTAGTGGAGTCTTCAGAGATGTCCATGATTATAAAGTCAGTAGGGATGTAGAATTGTCCTATACGTACTGGGACGTTTTCTAGTATGCCTACAGGATATTTAACAGAGCGATCGGCTAGTTGAACAGACATTTTAGTTGGTCTCAGGTCTCCCATGTCTAGCCTTTTGCAAATCGTTAAGGGCATAACACTGATACTGGCTCCTAAATCGCATAGAGCTTTGTCAATGACGAATTTTCCTATTACACAGGGTATAGAGAAACTTCCTGGATCTTTTAGCTTAGGAGGCATTTTATTCTGAATTATTGCGCTACACTCGGCAGTAAGTGTAACTGTTCCGTTATCCTCTATCTTTTTCTTATTGGATAAGATTTCTTTTAAGAACTTAGCATACGAGGGTATTTGAGTAATTGCTTCTGTAAACGGAATAGTAATATTTAACTGTTTTAGAAGTTCAACAAATTTCTTAAATTGACCCGTCGTCTTGGAATTTATTAATCTTTGAGGGTACGGAATTGGTGGTTTATAGGGTGGTGGAGGCACATAAGGTTGTTCTTTCTCCACTACCTCTTGATTATCAGCTTCCTTTTCTTCTGGATCATTCACCACTTCAGTCGGTTTATCCGGTTGTTGGTACATGGCTGGATTGTCAAGTCTTGGATCGGTAGGTCCGTCAAGTTCCTTGCCACTTCTTAATATCACAGCGTTAGCATGTCCTTTCGGATTAGGTTGAGGTTGTCCAGGGAAAACTCCAGCTGGTGCAGCAGTAGGTGCTTGTTGTTGAGCTACTTGTGAAATCTGAGTTTCTAGCATTTTGTTATGTGTAGCTAATGCATCTACTTTGCTCACTAATTGTTTAATCTGCTCATTAGTGTGAATGTTTTGGTTTAAGAAGTCCTTGTTTGTTTGAGATTGGTTAGCTATAAAGTTCTCCATCATCAATTCAAGGTTTTATTTTCTAGGGATACTAGGAGCAGTCTTTTGATATCCTGGTGATGTAGCTGGTGCTTGACCTGGTGCGTATAAAGCATTGTTATTCTTATAGGAGAAGTTCGGATGATTCTTCCAACCTGGGTTATATGTGTTTGAGTAAGGGTTTCCCTGAGCATAATTCACTTGATCCGTGGGAGTTCCTGTCAATAGTTGACAATCAGAAACTTCGTGTCCTGAAACTCCACATAACTCACAGTTAGGTGTTACTGCAGCCACGTTGGCTATTGGTGTTATGGCCAAGTTGTCGATCTTTTGGCTTAGTTGGTCAAACTTCTCATTGACTTGGTCCATACTACTTACTTCATACATACCTCCCTTTGTTGGTTTCTCAGTTGCGACTCTCTCGCTTCCCCAAAGGTAATGATTTTGAGCCATACTTTCGATAAGTGCATAGGCATCATTATATTCTTTATCCATTAATGCACCGCCCGCGGCAGCGTCAATTGTCATTCTTGTATTGTACAAGAGTCCATTATAGAAGGTATGGATGACCATCCATTCTATCAATCCATGATGTGGACAAAGTCTCAGCAGATCCTTATAGCGTTCCCAAGCTTCGAATAATGATTCACTTTCTCTTTGCTTAAATCCGTTGATCTGAGCTCTCAGCATAGCTGTCTTGCTGGGTGGAAAATACCTGTTTAAGAAAACTCTCTTTAGTTCCTCCCACGTAGTTACTGAGTTCGAAGGCAGAGATTGAAGCCAAGCTCTTGCTCTGTCTCGAAGCGAAAAAGGAAATAAACGTAATCTAATAGCTTCTTGGGTAACTCCATTGGCTTTTACGGTATCGGCATATTGCACAAAGATCGAAAGATGAAGATTCGGATCCTCGGTAGAATTACCGGCGAATTGATTTTGTTGCACGGCTGATATCAACGAAGGTTTTAGTTCGAAATCGTTTCGGTTGATAGCCGGCGCTGCAATGCTTGAATGCGGTTCAGCTTGCGAAGGACTGGCGTAATACTTGAGTGGATGAGTTTGTTCTTCAGCCATCTCTGCGTCCTTTGATGTTACAACTGGTTTAGGCGGATCTAATTGAAGATCTGGAATATTGTAATTATTTTCGTAATCGAATATACGTCTTCTTACGTGTAAGAAGCGTTCCGATTCAGGGATTAGAGGTTGCAAGTCTTCGCTTTTAGAGCGAGTACTTGGCATACACTCGGAAATTAAATTGAATTAAATAGTTGATACCTTAGTCTAGACAATGCTACCTAAATGCACTAGTAACTAAATTAAGGAATCCCCGGCAACGGCGCCAAAAACTTGATGGGCTAAAGACGTGTCTACTTATGCGTCTAGCGGTATCTTACTGCAAGTGCACAGCCTATCGAAGTAATATTTAAGATTATCGATCCACAGGGATTCTATGGTTACCTAGTGCTAGATGAACTTCTAGTTTAGCTAAGGCGAATGGTTGTCACGATTTTTTGTTGATTTTAGAATATTAAAGGCGGAATTAAATTTAAGTTTTAATTAAGTAATTCTAAGACGGTCGGTATGTAATTATACTAACTTAGGTGGGTCAATCTAACCTAGGCTTATTTTAGGTGTTCACTTAATCTATTCGGTAGAGATTACTAGTTTAAATACCCTCAACTCACACTCTCGTGGTCTTATATCAGATCTTATCCCTAAAGCCCTATGCCTGCTCTCGCTAGCCCATAAGTGTTTAGAGGTAATTTTTGGAAACTAAATAATTCTAATTTATCTTAAAACGCTCTCGCTGTGTTTAATTTAAATGCCTAACTTTAGCTATCTGGTTAAAACCTCACACTCTCGTGGTCTTGACCTAACCTAATACTCTTTTCTTACTCTCGTAACGAAAAGGTCTTTTTACTTAAAAAGTGTCAGCCAGAATGTTAAGTGATTAATAATTTTTAGCCTATGGTTATATTTTACCGGTTAAGTTTGTTCTAACTACATACCGCCCTAAGGTGCTTAGCTACTCATCGTTGTTGAACCAGACAGAGACAGAAAATTTAATAACAAATTACTCATGGCAGGAAAATAAACAAACATTATAAATAATTAAATTGCAATATAATAAAACCTGGTTAACAATATCAGAGCGGACTCCTTCTTCCACAGGCCGGAAAGCTCGGAGTTGGCGAAATCAAAATTAAACGAATGCTGAAGGCTTAGAAAAATTAATAAACTTATAACAATTTCCTGATGTTGGAAATTGTTATATGGCGGGTTTGGAAACAATAAAGCGAAATAGAAAATAATGCAGAAAATAAGAATGGGTCGTAAATCAGTTCGGCAGAGCTTCCGCAGGAAATTCAATAGAAAAATGCTCTGTACATTCTTCATGAACTTGATGCTATTTATAGAACTTCAATTGGGCTGGATTTTTGGACTTCAATTGGAATGGGCCTTGCTGAATTTGTGGAGAAAATGTAGGTAGTGGCAACAAAATAGGTGGAAATGGACTTCACGTAATTCTTTGACGACGTCTTGGTCAAAAACCTAATTTCATCTTTGTCACGGTCGTGACAAGGCTTTTACGCTCGTGACTTGAGACTTTTAAGTGTCACGGTCGTGACACTTCTCTCACGGTCGTGAGGCTTCATTTTGGGGTGTCACGGTCGTGACACCCTTGTGACGGTCGTGACTGCTGCAAAATATGCAGTTTTGCAGGAAGCTTCATTTCTTCACCTTTTTATGATCGATTTTGTTCCTTTTTGTCTTAGTTCATGATTTAGCTCCACATAATGGTGTACCTGCAAAACGGTAAGAAAAACTCGAGAAATCGAGTGTTAAAACGGTGATTATTCGATAAAACGTTAATGAAATCTAGCAATATAATCGATACGTTTTCTCGTTATCAAACTTCCCCAAACTTAAACCTTTGCTTGTCCTCAAGCAAATAGTCGGTTGAAAATCGGCGGACAAGATGTTATTCACATATACTTATAACAAATCAAACGAGGGATCGTTTTGTCGGATAATCCGATACTTTGATAGAACACTACCGATACACTAATGACGCAAGCAACAAGCTATGTCGTCGACTTCCCGTTAAATGAGCCAATCGGCAATTACTTTACGATTTCACCTAAAGTTTTTCGATCTTATTTCGCCCGGTTTCATTCTAGCGCAATCACATTAAGCCCTTTGCCTTAGCACGCACGTAGTGGAGTAGCCGGTTAGCGACTTTGATCCTTTTTGAGCACGGGGTCTGGTACACGAGTGTGGTAACCCTACATTTTGTATCCGATTTGGAGGTTGTGGGGGATCGAGCCGTAGCACGCCCTACCGAGTTCAGAACCAGTACCTCTGAACCAACCCGCAATGGACTCCTTCTCATATTTCTCGTTTCTTGTATGCGACCGTGTACTTTGGTGCAATTTCTTTTCATTTTGCATCGAGATATGAAGGATCATTATTGATTAGGCATCAAACGCTTATATTCATCGGCTCCCCACGTGGTTTGTGTTCAGACGGTGCTGACTGCCAGTATAAACTACTCGGGGTTACTTTTGAACTGAAACTAGAAGTGTACTCGTAATGGTAATCGGGATAGAATCGCTTAAGTAGGAAGTCAAAGGTGTCAAGATTGTATTGGTCTTGTTTAATCGTTCTCAGCTTCCTATTTACGATTTCGTAGGTAAGTCGGGTAATGCGAATAATTAAAAAAATTTCGGTTAAGGCTAATTAAGCGGGAAAATTCGAAACTAAAGAAAATATCATAAAGATTTTGCACGCTTCATTAACTTGCTAAAAGGGGAATACAATGGAATTGAAAATACAACGAAATGGAAAAATGCGAAAAGGGAAAAATACGGAGATGAAAGGTACCTCTCCCACACTATATCAGACATTGTCCTCAATGTTGTGATATAAATGCGGTTAAAGTACAGTACAAACGACAAAAACTAAAAACAAACATAGGAAAAGCTAAAACTATGGCTACTGAGGACCGCGGGGTCGGCTTCTGGTACGGGAGCGGCGTCTGGAAGGAGTCGCTTCAGGATCAGAACCGGTGCTGGTGGTCCCAGTGATGTCGATACGCAAGGCTTCTAACTCGCCAAAAATCGCGTCAAATCTCTCATTAGTAGCTGCCTGGTTCGCTGCAATAGTGCCGAGCAAAGCGTCGTACTGCTCCTTATGCCTTCGCTCCAGTGCGGCATTCATCTGGTTCTGCTGATGAATCGCACGGAGGACTTCCTCAAGAGTGATGTCCTGTGCAGGAGGCTGTCGGGTAGATGTCTCTGGTATATCCTGGACAGGCTCACCTGCATCCATAGCGTCCTGCATCTCATCCGCAGGGAGATCTGCCTGATCATGGATAGGAGCGTGGTCAGCAGCATCAGGTAGAACAAAGAGCCAGTTGGCACGGCTGGATGGGTTGATGCGGTCGCGGGACGGCAGAGTGATATGATGAAATATGGTGCCATGGACAACAGTGCTATACCTGCCATCCTCTCGCTGTGCAATCAGGTGAGCGGACCTGCAATAACTCTTGGTGAGGTATTCGGCGGCTAGATGAGGCTGATCTGCGACTAAGTTACCAAACCCCAACTGAATGGCCAGGGTGGTGACAATGCCGCCAATGAAGAACGGAGTGGATCCTCTGTGCGCTATAGCCTGGATGTGGTAAAGCATGAAAGGGGAAGCATTGATCGGCTCGTCATTAAGAGCACAATGCAAGAATAGAAGCTCCTTAGAGTTGAGCTTATGGTTGCTTTCTCGAGCGAAGATGGTGTTGCAAATGACTCGGTGGAAGTAGCGGATGGCCGGATTGTGAATGTGCGTAGCGTTGAGGCTTTGGAAGGCGGATGCACGGGTGTTTGTTAAGTCGTGCCATACTCTACCAGTCTCTTATAAGCCAGTCTGTCCTCGACCCCCAGGCTCGAGAACTTCACCCGGTAGTGACTGGTCAAGAGATTAAAGTGGTCAGGCTGCCACCTCAAGGGTATCCTCGACATAATCTTCTTCTCCCCAGCAGCGTTCCGCTTGTAATAATAAAGGGACGGAACGGGTGATCGGCTTCATCGTATACCACCGCCCTTTGTAGTGTCGAGCAGAATCCACATAAGTCTTGAATAGCCTCACTGGTTGCTTGAAGGACACCCAGCTATGTGACGCCCTCGGACACCAGACCTTTGCAGGTGGAAGATGTGGAAAAAGAGGGGTGGAGTGCACCCAACGCCGAGGAAACGGCAGATTAACTCGAACGCCCGCATAAAAGCAATGGCGTTAGGGTGCAGTTGTGACGGCGCCAGTCGGAGCCACTTGAAAACCCCCATCTGAAAGGAGTTAAAAGGCAACCTGACTAATGTAACACCCCATTTTCTACCCACGAATTATAACAACAAAATCAGAGTCGTAAAATTTTCTACAAACGGGATATTACATATTCAACTTTAAACAATTCCCACTTTAAGGAAATCATAACAAATACGTAACACTTTTCTTTAATTCAACAAAACAATGTCGTTCACTCCAATAGTTCAACTCCATAAAATCTTACGCAGCGGATTCATAAAGTAATTCATAGCATCTTTAAGTAACATAATAACAATTTAAAAGAAGAAGTAAGCAACTATAAATCCTCCAACAATTAAAATTCAGCAACAATTAAAGATCAACAAGCAGACATGTGACAATCCCCCCGAGTGCTACGTATCAGAGCGACTGACCACTGACTCGACCAACGGTAACCGGCTACTTCTCAGGATTACCTGCACGTTGTCACATAAGGACAATATTCAACAGAAAGGGTGAGTTACAATTATTATAATTAGTATATGAACAACAATACAGCGAATAAGGATAGTAACAAACACCACTTCACAAATTAAATCAAATATCAACATAATAAACCAACAAATATGAAACTTCAATGAGACTCGACTAGTTATGCATGTGGTACCATTCGGAGTAAAACTCCCAACTTAAAATCTGCCAATTTAACGAGGCATCAAGGCATATAAGCCTTCAACTTTCAACTTTTTGCCAATCCAGGCCAACGTGGTGTGAGCAACGGCTCCGACAAAAATGCATATGAATTTACATGACCTATAGAACTTCACAACGTAAACAACACAGCAACACGAACAACACAACAACTTTTACGGCATAAACAACTTATATTCAACTTTGGCACAAAAGCCTCCGATATAGCAACTTAAGAATTATCCCTTAATTCAGAACAAAATGCAACTCAGCTGTACTCGAAACAATATTTAGCAACATAATTTCCAATAAAATAACTCATTAAAATCAACTATTAAATCACCCGACTTAACTCGACGACTTTCGTTAAATTCCGGGTAACTAAATTTTTCCGTCTAATTCGCTAAACCGACTAATTCAATACTACTTTCTACTTTCTGCGATTAATATAACTTTAACTCGAAACTGGGATTTTCCTAAATTCCGTTAAACTCGTCCGTATTAGAACTCGATTACTACCACTGTTACTGTCAATTTTTATGAACTGCATTCTTCTGCTAAACCTATAACACAGTGGTATGTCTAGAACAAGTTCCTTACTGTTGGTATCATTTAAAATATTCAGCTTAATGACTATTTTAATTACTCTTTAATTTACTAACTCTTAAACTATTAATTACTTAAATTTTTAGACTTTAATTTCCTAATACTAATCATGTTGTTTAATAAATATATTACAGTATAATTAATTAGGATTAAAAGTGATATACTACCTAACATTTCATTAAGTAATTTATGAAAAAAATAAATAATAATATCACCCACTCACAACATGGCCTGCGCCATGTGCAAGTGAGCCTACGCCATGACTTACTATGGCCAGCGCCATAGATATTTCCCTCATCACTTGTGGCCTGCGCCACCTGCTCTTGTGGTCTGCGCCACCTGCTCCATGATACTAGGTGTGGCCTGCGCCACACCCCCCTTGAGGGACAGGTGGCTTGCGCCACACCTCTCCCTTTTTTTTTTTTCTCCCTCTTTCTACAGGTCTCTCTCATTACTAATTTATTTTCTGTAAAACTACCAACAACAACAACATCCAGCAACAAATCAACAGCCTTTAAAATCAACCAAAATAGGAAATCCAGCAACTAATTCACAATTAATAATCTCATCATAACATATATAATTTCTACGTAATCTCAAGAATAACTATTAAATATTTCAACCTAACTACCCAATTGACCGGATTGAAAGTCATACCCGATTATAATAATCGACCCCACCCTTACCTTATTATTTTGGATCGAAGGTTGCTCTAAGAATCGGATTCCGGAAATTTTCTTCTTGTTCCCTCACGTTCGTACAGCAGTTCTACTTCCTCTTTTTCTTCCTTCTTTTTCTAACTTCTCCCTTCTGTTTTTGTTTCTTACAACTTCTATTATATTTATTTTAGTAAACTAATAAACTACTATAATTATTAATGGGCCTAATATAACACCCCCTTATTTTACTAATTCAAACATGTTTTCAAGCCCACTAATTAAATAACACCACAACTATTATAATTAATTATAATAATATTTTTCTACGACTTTCGACTAAATTTCCGACTTTATCGATTAATTTACTACGACATTAAATATTCCTACTAATCAAAATAATTACCTAAATATTAAAATAATAAATAATTATTTGGGCGTTACAACTCTCCCCCACTTAGAATATTTTCGTCCTCGAAAATTTACCTGCTTCAAACAGCTCAGGATAGGAGTCTCGCATCTTGCTCTCCAATTCCCAGGTCATGCTTTCGCCCGTAGCTCCCAACCAAACGACCTTGACCAACACAATCTCTTTTCCTCGAAGAGTCTTTGTTTCACGATCTTCAACTCGTACAGGCTTTGTCTCCACTGTTAGATTATCCCGCACTTGCACATCATCCATACTAACCACATGAGACGGATCTGAGACATACTTCCGAAGCTGCGACACATGGAATACATCATGCAAATTCGAAAGATTTGGTGGTAATGCCATCCGATAATCAACTTTTCCAACTCGTTCTAAGATTTGATACGGACCAATGAAGCGAGGAGTGAGCTTTTTAGACTTCAAAGCCCTCCCAACACCGGTCACAGGCGTGACTCTCAAAAACACATGGTCACCAGCTTGAAATTCTAAATCCTTCTTCCGCTTGTCATGGTAACTCTTCTGCCTACTCTGAGAAGCTTTCATCTTCTCCCGGATAAACTTCACTTTCTCGGTAGTTTCTCGAACTAACTCTGGTCCAAGTACTACACCCTCGCCAAATTCATACCAACACAACGGAGTTCTACACCTACGACCATACAATGCTTCAAAAGGCGCCATTCCGATACTAGAATGGTAACTATTATTGTATGTGAACTCAATCAATGGAAGATAATTGTCCCACGAACCCCCTTGCTCAAGAACACAAGCCCTCAGCAAATCCTCCAATGACTGAATAGTTCTCTCAGTTTGGCCATCAGTTTGAGGATGATATGCCGAACTCAATCTCAACTTAGAGCCCAACGAATCTTGCAGACTTTTCCAAAATTCCGATGTAAACCTTGGATCTCTGTCCGACACAATACACAGAGGAACACCATGTAACTTTACAATTACTCGGATGTAAATCTTTGCCAACTTCGCAATCGGGTAAGTGATGCTAATAGGTATGAAGTGGGCCGACTTCGTGAGCCTATCAACGATCACACAAATCGAATCATGTCCTCTTAAAGTAACAGGCGGCCCCGTTACAAAGTCCATAGAAATGTTATCCCATTTCCATTCTGGAACTTCCAACGGTTGCATCAATCCAGCAGGCTTCTGATGCTCAATCTTCGACTTCTGACAAGTTAAGCATGCATACACAAAACGAGCCACATCTTCTTTCATTCCGGGCCACCAAAATATTTTCTTTTAATCCTGATACATTTTAGTAGCTCCTGGATGAATACTCAAAATGCTTCTATGACCCTCTTCTAGAATGCTTATTTTCATAATCGCGTCATCAGGAATACAAATTCTTTCACCTAATTTCAATACACCTCTCGCATCCATCTTAAAGTCACTCTTCTCTGATTGACCACAACGATTAAGGATATCTACTAATTTCACATCCAATTTCTGTGCCTCTCGGATACTATCCATAAAATCATTATTAATCTTTAGCATTCCTAGCATTACACTCTGCGGGGTTACTTCGCAAACCAAACTCATATCACAAAATTGCTCAATTAATTCCAACTCCTTAATCATCATTGCTGACACATGCAAGGTCTTTCTACTTAAAGCATCGGCCACAACATTTGCTTTACCTGGATGATAATTCAAACTGAAATCATAATCCTTAAGCAATTCTAACCACCAACGTTGTCTCATATTCAGCTCCTTCTGATCAAATAAATACTTTAAGCTTTTATGATCACTGAAGACTTCGAATCTGGAACCATAAAGGTAATGCCTCCAGATTTTTAGCACAAACACCACCGCAGCAAGTTCAAGATCATGCGTAAGATAGTTCTTTTCATGAATTCTTAATTGTCGCGACGCATAAGCAATTACTTTATTATTTTGCATGAGCACACCTCCTAAACCCATCAATGAAGCATCACAATAAATTACAAACGGTTCCTCCGGATTTGGCAAAGTCAAAACCGGCGCCGACGTCAATCTCCTTTTTAATTCACTAAAACTCTCTTCGCACTGAACATCCCACACAAAAGCTTTACCTTTACAAGTTAATTTAGTTAACGGAAGTGCTAACTTCGAAAATCCTTCAATAAACCTTCTATAATATCCAACTAATCCCAAAAAGCTCCTAATCTCGGTAGCCGACTTAGGAGTCTCCCATTGCAATACAGCTTCTACCTTGGAAGGATCCACAGCAATACCTTTTCCTGAAATTACATGGCCGAGAAAACTGACTTCCCTTAACCAAAACTCACACTTGGACAGCTTCCCATACAATTTCTTATCTTTCAAAACGTCCAACACTAATCTCAAATGTTCTTTATGTTCTTCTTCTGACTTAGAGTAAATTAAAATATCATCAATAAATACTACCACAAAATGGTCCAGATAAGTATGAAAAATGTGATTCATGTATTCCATAAATACTCCCGGAGCATTAGTCACACCGAAAGGCATCACAGAATACTCATAATGTCCATACCGAGTTCTGAACGTTGTCTTCTGAATATCTTCATCTTTCACTTTGATCTGATGATAGCCCGATCTCAAATCAATTTTACTGAACACACAAGCACCCACTAATTGATCCATCAAATCATCTATCCTCAGTAGTGGATACTTATTCTTGATCGTTACTTTATTCAATTGTCTATAATCAATACACAGCCTCATACTACCATCTTTCTTCTTTACTAGTAACACTGGAGCTCCCCACGGTGATACACTTGGCCTTATAAACTTTTTCTCAAGTAATTCTTCCAATTGCTTCTTTAATTCATACAATTCAGATGCCGACATTCTATACGGTGCCATCGAAACAGGCCTAGTACCAGGTACCAGATCAATAGTAAATTCAACTTCCCTCTCTGGCGGCACACTAGGAATCTCATCAGGAAAAACTTCAGGGAATTCTTTCACTACTAACAGTTCATCAATCTTTGTTTTATTCTCAACCGACAACGTCGCCATCAAGGAAAACATCTGAGCTTCCTCTTTCATCAATTTTCGCAATTCTCTGAAAGGTAATAAGCCAACTCCTTCCTCTTCAGGAGTGGAAAATCTCACCGACTTATGATAACAATTTATATGAACATAATTATACTCTAACCAGTTCATACCAAGAATTACATCCATCCCAGCCAACGGAAAACATACTAAATCAACATAGAAATCTTTATCGTAGATCGATAAAGGACACTTTAAACATACCAATGAAGTAGTTATTGATCCCTTAGCTGGGATCTCAACAATCAAATCACCATCCAAAGCGGACAATTTTAAACCCAGTCTTCGAGCACAGTTAGCAGAAATAAAACAGTGTGTAGCACTGGTATCAATAATACTAATTAAAGGAGTACCATTTATGAAACATGTACCTCGGATAAGTCTATCCTCACTGGAGGTTTGAGTTCCGGTCAATGCGAACACCTTTCCAGTTTGAGATTTCTTTGGCTTCTGACACTGACTTCCAATATGCCCTTCTTCGCCACAATTAAAACAAATCATTTCCTTGTGCTTGCAATCAGTTATTGCATGTCCAGTCTTACCACAACGAAAACACCTCTTTACTTCAGCAGTGCATACATTACTCTTATGACCAGCCTGACCATATTTGAAGCAGACTATACCAGCAGGAGCACCTCCCCCACTAGCTCTCTGAGCCGGAGCAGCTCTTTGTTTCCCTTTTCCAACTGGAGCATCATACGGCTTGCCACGGTTTTGATGTTGCTTGCCTCTGCGATCATTGACAACCTTGTAATGAGCATTATTATCCTCTTCAAATATCCTGCAGCTATCAACCAATTCAGTAAAAATGCGTATCTTCTGATACCCAACAGCCTTCTTAATTTCAGAGCGCAACCCGTTTTCAAACTTGATGCACTTTGAAAATTCAGCACCAGCACCAGTGTAATGAGGATAAAATTTGGACAACTCCACAAATTTTGAAGCATAATCTGTGACAGACATGTTTCCTTGCTTCAGCTCAAGGAACTCAATTTCTTTCTTACCACGGACATCTTCCGGATAATACTTTCTCATGAATTTCCTACGGAATACATCCCAAGTAATGACTTCACCTGCCGCAGTCAACCTCTCATGAGTCTCTAGCCACCAGTCATCAGCTTCGACTGCTTGCATGTGAGTACCATACCGAACCTTCTGAGCTGGAGTGCAATCCATAACACGGAAGATTCTCTCGATTTCTTTCAACCATCCCAAAGTTGCATCTGGATCATGCTTCCCCTTAAACACCGGCGGATTCTCTCTTTGGAAAGTCGCCAAACTACGTGATCCAGCATCTCCACCAGTATTTGGCAAGTTCTGCACAGCTTGTGCCATCACTTGCATCGCGGCAGCCATCGCAGCGTCATTTCTTCCAGCCATTTCAACTTATCACTATAATACAACTAAAAGTTAGATTAGTAACAATACACAATTGTTAGACATTAAGGACACGACAACTGGCCGGACAGACCGACCTGCTCTGATACCACTAATGTAACACCCCATTTTCTACCCACGAATTATAACAACAAAATCAGAGTCGTAAAATTTTCTACAAACGGGATATTACATATTCAACTTTAAACAATTCCCACTTTAAGGAAATCATAACAAATACGTAACACTTTTCTTTAATTCAACAAAACAATGTCGTTCACTCCAATAGTTCAACTCCATAAAATCTTACGCAGCAGATTCATAAAGTAATTCATAGCATCTTTAAGTAACATAATAACAATTTAAAAGAAGAAGTAAGCAACTATAAATCCTCCAACAATTAAAATTCAGCAACAATTAAAGATCAACAAGCAGACATGCGACAATCCCCCGAGTGCTACGTATCAGAGTGACTGACCACTGACTCGACCAACGGTAACCGGCTACTTCTCAGGATTACCTGCACGTTGTCACATAAGGACAACATTCAACAGAAAGGGTGAGTTACAATTATTATAATTAGTATATGAACAACAATACAGCGAATAAGGATAGTAACAAACACCATTTCACAAATTAAATCAAATATCAACATAATAAACCAACAAATATGCAACTTCAATGAGACTCGACTAGTTATGCATGTGGTACCATTCGGAGTAAAACTCCCAACTTAAAATCTGCCAATTTAACGAGGCATCAAGGCATAAGCCTTCAACTTTCAACTTTTTGCCAATCCAGGCCAACGTGGTGTGAGCAACGGCTCCGACAAAAATGCATATGAATTTACATGACCTATAGAACTTCACAACGTAAACAACACAGCAACACGAACAACACAACAACTTTTACGGCATAAACAACTTATATTCAACTTTGGCACAAAAGCCTCCGATATAGCAACTTAAGAATTATCCCTTAATTCGGAACAAAATGCAACTCAGCTGTACTCGAAACAATATTTAGCAACATAATTTCCAATAAAATAACTCATTAAAATCAACTATTAAATCACCCGACTTAACTCGACGACTTTCGTTAAATTCCGGGTAACTAAGTTTTTCCGTCTAATTCGCTAAACCGACTAATTCAATACTACTTTCTACTTTCTGCGATTAATATAACTTTAACTCGAAACTGGGATTTTCCTAAATTTCGTTAAACTCGTCCGTATTAGAACTCGATTACTACCACTGTTACTGTCAATTTTTATGAACTGCATTCTTCTGCTAAACCTATAACACAGTGGTATGTCTAGAACAAGTTCCTTACTGTTGGTATCATTTAAAATATTCAGCTTAATGACTATTTTAATTACTCTTTAATTTACTAACTCTTAAACTATTAATTACTTAAATTTTTAGACTTTAATTTCCTAATACTAATCATGTTGTTTAATAAATATATTACAGTATAATTAATTAGGATTAAAAGTGATATACTACCTAACATTTCATTAAGTAATTTATGAAAAAAAAAATAATAATAATATCACCCACTCACAACATGGCCTGCGCCATGTGCAAGTGGGCCCACGCCATGACTTACTATGGCCAGCGCCATAAATATTTCCCTCATCACTTGTGGCCTGCGCCACCTGCTCTTGTGGCCTGCGCCACCTGCTCCATGATACTAGGTGTGGCATGCGCCACACCCCCTTGAGGGACAGGTGGCTTGCGCCACACCTCTCCCTTTTTTTTCTTTCTTTTTCTTCTCCCTCTTTCTACAGGTCTCTCTCATTACTAATATATTTTCTGTAAAACTACCAACAACAGCAACATCCAGCAACAAATCAACAGCCTTTAAAATCAACCAAAATAGGAAATCCAGCAACTAATTCACAATTAATAATCTCATAATAACATATATAATTTATACGTAATCTCAAGAATAACTATTAAATATTTCAACCTAACTACCCAATTTACCGGATTGAAATTCATACCCGATTATAATAATCGAACTCACCCTTACCTTATTATTTTGGATCGAAGGTTGCTCTAAGAATCGGATTCCGGAAATTTTCTTCTTGTTCCCTCACGTTCGTACAGCAGTTCTACTTCCTCTTTTTCTTCCTTCTTTTTCTAACTTCTCCCTTCTGTTTTTGTTTCTTACAACTTCTATTATATTTATTTTAGTAAACTAATAAACTACTATAATTACTAATGGGCCTAATATAACACCCCCTTATTTTACTAATTCAAACATGTTTTAAAGCCCACTAATTAAATAACACCACAACTATTATAATTAATTATAATAATATTTTTCTACGACTTTCGACTAAATTTCCGACTTTATCGATTAATTTACTACGACATTAAATATTCCTACTAATCAAAATAATTACCTAAATATTAAAATAATAAATAATTATTTGGGCGTTACAACCCTCGCTTCTCGGAAGGCGAACTCATACATGGCGAACTGCTTCCCCGAGAAGCGATGACATATCTGGTCCGCCCATCTACAACAAGTTAAGTGAAAGGGCGTAAAGCTAAAACGCACGCCCCAAGGCCCGACTACTAGCCTAGGCCGACGAAGGGGCAACCCTCGCGAGCATATGAGCACATAAAGTCCCGATCCACGAATTCACACTGACATAAACTCCACGCCCGGGGCATGCTGGCCTTGCCCAGGAGTATTCACACGCGTATGAATTTCACGCCCGAGGCATGCTAAACTTGCCCGGGACATTCATGCGCGTATGAATTTCACGCCCGAGGCATACGAAAATTGCCCAAGAGATTCATACACACATGAATTTTTCGCCCGTGACATGCTAAACACGCCCGGCTTATTCAAGCGCGTATGAAGTTTTTTCCCGGGACATTCTAATCCTACCGGAAATTTTCATACCTAAAACCTAAAAAAAACTATCCCCAGACCAGTTCTACCTACTTTACGCAAATAAATCATGCAAATTTCTAGCTACTAAACGAAAAAGCATGTAAAACAGGGAATCTGAAGTGGTACCTGACATATTTGAAGTGGAGAATAAACGGCGGCGCACGGGCAGAGACGGCGGTGCAGACGGCGGAGACGGGCGGAGAAAGATTTTTCTTCAGAGCTTCCGGTCAAACTCAAAGCGAAAAAGTCCAAATGAAGTGGATTATTCCCTTTATATAGCCATAAGCGCGTGGACGGACGCGCCAAATCATCATTGCCTAGTGCCTATACCGCCGTTTGCACAGGAAACGAAGCAACGCACCATTAATGCTGAGACACGTCAATCCACAAGAATCCTGAACGACGTCGGGCGACTGGACACCTACCCGACTATAGGAAACATCCTCGACTCTGTTAAACGCCACATGCCCGACAATAAAACACATTGATTGACTCTGTTAACACCATGCTCGACACAGCTATACGTCCGCGTCTTATCCAACGCGTCTACGCCCGGCTATATTACAATTCGTTGCTCCGATTCGGAGACTCGACTTGGGGGGCTCCTGTTCTGGACTGGGCCTCAGGATTGTATTAGGCTACGACCCTACAAGTCGAGCAGAGGCCCATATACTCGAGCAGTAACGCCTAGCAGACGAGTAGGGGCGCCTAACAATCGGGCACGCACCCCCATACGTCGGGCATGCACTCAGAGCTAGCAAGGAACATGTTTGTCAGTCCACTTGCCACGTCACCCAGTTGTCCCCCCTTTATCTCCTGAAAGATAGGGGTAGTTGAACCAAGGACCAGACCATTCAACTAGGTCTTCACGCTCCTCACGCGTTCCTTGGCAGTTCTTCCTTGGGCCTAGCTAATCCAGCCAAGGAAGGACCTTGGCCCAACGCTGGGGGCTCTCTATAAAAACTCTTTTTCACTAAAGGGTCAGGTATTCTAATTCATTCTATTAACTTACCTACTTCGTTGTACCTTTATTAACTTTGGCATCGAAGTGCCTTGCAGGTACACCCCCTTTTTCTCCTCATTCTTTGGCTGTTACACCAACTTGCTGGAAGGTCCTCCTAATCAGGTAAGATCAATATATATTTCATATTTATTTAAAAAAGAAAATGAATTTTTTTCTTTAACAAAATGAGAGTATAACTCAATTATAAGGATATGTGTACAGAAGTATATTTTCAGATTTTTGCAAAGGATATTTCGAATTTTAGAGTAGTTCTTCATCAATAATAAGAGTAGGAAGAGCAACCCTTTAAATGTTGACAAATCTCTCAAGTCAAACAAGTAGTGAACTATGGTATTGTGAACCATTGATTTCCTATTGACCTGAAGCCATCAATCAAGCAATGTAATCTCTATTTTAGAGGTATGCAACAAACTCAAATTATGTTAAAACCAAAATGAACACCAAAATTTTAACCTACAAAACATTAAAGTACAAATTGTATTTAAATATAAGACTAAAAAATTATTAAACCTAAATTTAAAGTACATATTGTATTTAAATAAAGTGATACAGTCAACGTAATTATCTTACCGTAAAAGGTCCTAATTCTCGTGACAAAAAAAGTACAGTGCCAGTAACTGAAATGCTAGAAGTACAAGGACTGGGTCAAAAATACCTTTAATATAGTCAATACAGATACTTTTTTTTGACAAAATTAAACACATGAAAACTAAAAATGTGTTGTTCCATTATTTAGTGTAAAAAGATCTATTTCATTGTGCAATTTGTTTATTTTTAACTCAATTTCATTGTTCAAATTCATAGTTTGATTTGATTTTTGTCCCTCTAATTTAGAATCATGTTAATTAGTCATGGTGAAAATCCACCACCAGCTACGGATTGTCATTTCTGACTACCTGACTGCTGAGTTCAATCAGTACACTTGTATCCCCACCAATTTACACCAACATTTTACTTGGCTCTGCCAAAGAAAGAAAGAAAAAATAAAAATAAATAGAAAGGACCTTCGCTGTGCAAAATTTCTATCATTTTTCATCTCTATAACTGCAAAAAAAAAAAAAAGGACGGTGCAGAAATGGCGTATGGAAAAGGAAACAGTTTAAAAGGCTGCACTTTCTTTTTTCCCATTCCTAAAGAAAATTTCCAAAAGCCTGTCTGCCATGTCCATTCTTCCATAACAAATTGCATTTGGGTCTTTAATTCTGGATAGAGCAGTTGCCTCTTGCAATTAAAATCTGAGATTCCTTAGTGATAACTTTATTTTGTTGCAAGACCAGGAAAAAAAACCCATATCCATGAAAAATGGATCAGCTGTGAAATTAAGGCATCATCTTCAGGGCCATCTTAGGTGGAAAAATATGTTATCACAAGTATAGAGCCAACCGAAAGTTGAAGACCTCATTTCATAGATATTTCCCTGACGATTTCCATATTCTTCCTTCAAGTGATATCACCATAACAGTAACGTCATCGTGATACTTCCTCCGATCTCCTTGCGGAATATCCAGCAACTCATGAAAATCCATTCCTGCAACAATTGAGTCCTCTATCAGACTTCTGAATGGTCTAGTTGGGTTGTATAATCACAGAAATCCACAGTTATCTATAAATGAAATGAAATCAACATTTCTTTTTAATGATTTTCTGCCCTATCCCTATCCTTAGGCAGAATAAGAGTAAAATATATAGTAGGGAGCTGCTAAAGTAGCTACTAATCAAATGCTACATATAATAAAAGCCCCTGGACAGAAAGCTCAATGGAATGGAAAACATGGACTTGCTAAATATCTACTGCTAAAAACAACACATCTCACTGAGGCTCTGAGACATACATCCTAATATAGAAAAGCCCATACCAGAGAGGCAAGAGATCGTATAGAAAGGAAGTTAGGAGAAAGGAAGTATGAAAAATATCACAAAGCCCCCAGCAACATCAGTTCAACTTTCACCACGTGTTTAAACACGTCACAATTTTAATAATCCAATTTTTTTCACAACCATACAGAACAAGGCAAATTCTTTTAGTTTTTCTATAGATAAAGCCTGATTAATATTCCCTGCACTTATGTCATTCACCAAATTGCATATGCTTAATAAGACTGCAAGTCACGAAAGATACAAAAGGTGATAAGATCCACTTACCAGCCTTCTTGGCTGCACGGAGGAGCAGCTCTTCTATTAAGTGCTGGGCAGGGTCTCCTTCTGGAAACTTTTCCATGAAGCTCTCAACTTGAGAAACAACTTCGTCATTGTTTAGATATTGATACAAACCATCGGATGAGAGGATTAGAAACTGATCCCTTGGGCATAATCTATGGTGCCGTAGTGAAGGGAAGCATGATATATATGGATCAGTGCCAATATAATCATTACGAAACATTTCCAGTACTGCGGCATTCAACTTTGGCTACAGGAAACAAAAAATACCATCATGTAAGTATACAATTGTGTTAAAACATTTGTGTTAAATTAACACGCATCTCAAATTATAATCAGAAGTTTATTGCAAGACTGAAGTCTAAACAGAAGGAATGCATGTAGCTTATATCAATTTAGTTCAACATGTATTGTTACAACAACTAGAGAATAATTTGGACTCATTGTGAAGTCAAGTGACAGGTTTTTCAATTTTACTTTCATTTGAAAGAGAATGCAAAAGATCTTTACACTGACAAAATTAAATTATTATCACAAAGCTGTACTTGTTAGCATGAACGTCCTACATACCAAACTCAATACTAGAAAACACAATGATCATGAACAATAAGATTTACAGGTCTATGAACATAAAACTTTGCATAATGTCAGTGTATCTATTTGCTCTCCGCTTAACACATCTGCTTAAACACCCGCCTATTTGAATATACAGACCTACACGCAGTTGTCAATGCCTACCCCAAAACAAGGATATAGGTATAGCACATTGCAGGATGGCCTCTATTCAAATAATAAATATATATAAATATATACAGGTAACTATCTTAGCATTCATTTATTTTCTATCATTATTTTGCTATTCAATAATTGGTCTAATATTATTTTTATATGATAATGATACTTTGTCATTTTGATATTTGTTTATTTTACTAGTACTCTTTTTTCTAAAAGACCAAGGTACTCAAAGGCCCAACTATTTTGATGATGCCTCTGGGAATGTATTTTTCTGTAGATTGGGCTTTAAGGGCCCAGACTTATTCTTCTCCCTTAGTAGGAGTGTTTTGTAGCATTGGTCTGAAAGAAGACACTTGCTGCACCGCAAACAATCACAGCAACTACTTGTGCAGCTGCAAAAATCGCATAAATTGGAAGAAGCAATGGGGCTGGGCTTCCACTCTGAGCCAGAGAAGCCCAACCTAGCCAGAAAATGCAGATTTTGTGGTACCTCTTCATGGTCGGAAAACTCAAATTTGGTCAGAAATCATGACAGTCCTTTCTTTTTCTATCATTCATTCCTCTCCTTTAATTCAACGTTTCTGCAGTACGCCATATACGATTTGTTCAGTGGTTCTGCGGTACAACATCACACGCTCCGGCTGTACCACTATATTGCGACACGCAATCTGAGGTAGCCACAACTCACTCTACATCACTCCACAGTGATTGTGGTGCTACCCTTTGTTATTAACAACCAAGACGCAGGTGCACATGCACATTTTATTTTAAATAAAAGGCGACAATGGCACCAAGTAAGATTATTAATAAATCTTTATTACCAATAAACAAAGAATAAACGTGAACTATTATTCTACAACGCATGAACTATAGCACTTTGTATATTGTTCTCTCTCTGAAGGAGGGAAAGTATGGTGCAGAAGCACACACTGTGTGAAAGTTATTAAAAGAAAAGGCATAGTATCAATAAATAATTTATTTTCTTCAAATGTACCAGTTTCAAAGATCCAGCCCCAAATGCTCTTGTGACCTTAAGACGGCCTTTAACTCTATCATTGACTATGCAATGGGGATCATCAGGATGCTCATTCTTAATTCTAATGATTTCCTGCAAAACAAAAAGCTCAGTTTTTAGACACCTGAAACAAGCAGATCACAACATGACTGGAGAAAAAGGAAACAAGACTATAATAATTACCACAGCTACGACTAAAAGTATAACTTCCAGGATTCATTTTATGATAAAAACAATGATGCTAACTACCTAACCTCTTGAATATATCACCACAAATTACTCAATCTCAACAGTGCATGGTACTAAATCCTACACTTCATTTTGCAGCTTGGTATAAAGCAGATTGCCAGATTAAATGAAATAAAGGAATACAATGCACTTGACGATGGCATGCATACACAAACTCAATTATGGACACACATACAATGACATAGAAACACTAACTCAAGTTAAACCAGACTGCAAAGGTATAATGAGGAAAATTAGACATGTAGATATTAACCAAACTTGACAAGAGTGGAGAAGAAAGTATTTCAGTTCACCAAAAGGCCTACTGATTCAAAATTGAGCTTACTTCTTCAATGCTGGTGCTGTGGTCAGTAGACAGTTGCAATGCTGCCAACTTCATTTCTTGAGCAGGACCCTGATTTCCCACCTTGATTGCACCTTCAGTTTGAGTACCTAAAGCTAACGACTCCTCAACTATGCTCTCAGTGCTCGAACCAACACCAGCATCTCCTCCCTTGCTTGCAGATTCCACATTCGAAGCATCCTGAACCTCCTTGGGCTCATAATGTGCAACAATTGCACGACTATCCCCAACATTCATCACATACACATCCTCATCCCTCATCAAAGCAACCAACAGACAAGAACCCATCAAAGCAAGTTCAGGATTTGTATCCAGAAGCTTATCGGTCATATCCAAATACGCAAGCTCAGTCACTTGAAGTGCCCGGGACATTGCATTCAAAACCAAATCATGATCAACTGGACCCAACTTCCGTCTTCTCCCACCACCAATGCCAGTGCCAGACGCAGAAGGCTTGTTTTCCACCTCAGTCTTTTCTTCTTTCTGTTCCTCATTTCCTAAACTCCACGGCAACAACTTCCTACCATTACCATCTTTTTGCTTAGAAGACAAACCATTCTTCAGTTTGGACAGCAACAGCCACCGCCTACTACTGGCAGAACCTGCATTGGTATTACTGACACTAAGTGCATCGTCAACAGAAAACGCAAACCTATCAGACCCAGAAAGATCAAGTCCATCTTCAGGGTCTTCAGCCAGAAATTCCCACAGCCTACGCCGTTTACTCTCCGTTCCCGCCACTGGAGCAGTTTCAGTCCTTTGTACCATATTCGCCAAACCAGCACTTGAATTTTCTCCGTCCGTTATGTTTTTCACCTCTTTCACCTCAACAGGATTATGACTCTCTATTGGTTCTTCAACTTCCCAAAACAAACCCTGAAGCTCATTGTGAACAGCACGGTACATATGACCCATCAAAAACTCCGGGGCATCAGGACCATTGAAACCATCATAAATCCCCACAAACAACCACCCTTGCTCCTCCGAAACCACCACATGAACCCGATCCTCTCCAGCTTTCCCTAGAGCCCACTGCACATTGCTCTCGCTCTTCATCTCAACAGGCTTCGCCTTTCCTTCACTCCCCGGAACCTCCTTCCTCCCAACAAAATTCAACACTGGCACAACCCACGGCCGCTTCTTCTCCGACACCTTCCGTTGAAAAGCCTTCCTAAACCCCGACACACCTTTCTTCCTGGCGTACATCCCTCCTAACGGCGCCGAGAAAGGAACATCCCTCCCGCCGGAGACACCCGAATCAGCTCCAGAAGCTGCGTTAATCGGTCCGGAATGCGCACCGCTCTCAATCGGACCGGAGAGAAAAAAACCACTTCCCTCGAAAAGCTCACCTCCTCTCGGAACAGGCTGAAGCGGAAGAGCACAAAACGACGACGTACTCTCAAAGCCATTGAGAATTGTACCCTTACTAACACCGCCGCAAGAATCAAGAGCGGCGGAGGATTCTTCTTCCAACTGAAAAACCGTTTTAGGAACCGAACTATTAGCACTAACCGAAGCACCAGAAATGGCTTTAAAAGAAGTTTCAGGAAAATCGGGTCGGGTTTTAGGAAGAGATTCGTGGGTAGGTGAGAAACGAAGAGAAGTAGAAGGTGAGAGAAAACGATCGGAATGAGATGGAGAGAGAAAACGAGCTGAAGATCTAACGTAACAGAAAGAATGACCTAGGGTTTCATCCAACGGTTCAGTTGCAGAGAAAATATCATCTTTTTGTTGGGTTCGTTTGGTCCGGTGAACCGGTTCTAAGCAAGAACACAGGCTCGAAACTCCACTTCCCATCACATTTGAAGTATTTGATACAATTTTCCGGTTCAGAAGAACCCAACCCCAAATTCAGAAATGTACCCTGGGGAGGGAGGGAGGGAAGAAGAGAGCATAGTAAGCGGAAGAAAACAAATTTAAAAAGAAGTAAAAAAGAAAAAGAAAGAAAAAGAAAACAAAACAAAACGAGGAAAGTGAGGAGTGGGGGAAGAAAAAGCAAAGGAGAGAGAAAGAGTTTATTGACTTGAAATATATTTAGAGAGATGAGATGTGATGTGAGAAAGAAGAGTTGAAAAATTGTTGGTGCGTTTGTCTGTTTGTGTGGCTTTTATTTTGAAATTGTAATTTTGTTGTGTTTGTTAGTGAGTGTGAAGTTGTTGGGTTGGGTGATGAAATGAGTTGACGGTTACGTCTGGAAATGCGGTGGGTGTTTATGTAATCTAATTTGACACGTAGGATTCCACCTCATTTTTGCTCTTCTGTTCTGCAATTTTCTTTTGACTTTTTACACTTTTTATTGCCATTCATTTTTCATGTATTTAATGATAGTCATACCGGTTGTTTTTTCAATACCAGATGTGGTTCTTTATCTTGACTCACTAATGTTGAAAAAGATAAATGTTATGAAAAATTAAATGTACAAGTTCTGTTTTGGGAATTTTAAATTGACTTTTTTAAACCTTCGAATTTGCTTTTTTAACATAATTTTTTTTATTTTATCTTTTTTAATATTTATCATTAGATATAAATTATTATAATCTTTAATATATATATAAATAAATAAAAAAGAGATGTATTTTAATTACGATTTATATTTATTATAAATATACAATAAAAGATATTAAATTGTGAGTAATAAAATAATATATTAATTAAAAAATAATAGTTAATTTTGCATCAAAAATAAAAACAAATTAAATACTTTTTTTTATAAATAGATATGTTCTGAGTTTGTCAAAAGGTTCAATAACTATAGTCAAAGAGCATATTGTTATCCTAGTTTAGAGCGATCTCAATCAAATTCATCACATAGATGATAGATCTCTATTATTCACGCTTAAAAATCAGTAAGTTGGGTATAATTGTCTTATTTAGGGGTGTTCGCGATGTAGTTTTGCCAATTTTAACATTAAAAATCATCTGAATCGCAAGAGAAAAAATATGTGGTTTAATTCAGTTCGGTTGACTTTTAGAACAAAAAAGAATCAAATCTAACCAAAACAAAGTTGTTTTGTTTTGTTCGATTGGCTTTTAGAAATAAAATTGAACCGGACCAAACCAACCCAAGGCAGTTTGGTCCAATTGGTCTGATTTCTTACAAAAGAAAAATATTGAGTCATACATACACATATAGAGGACAACATAATTTTGTGTTTAGTCATTCATACATTATCAAATAACAATAAAACTCATCATATTTTGACAACAACTCCTCATTTAATATATTAAAATTAGATTATACAAAAGTGAACAATAAATATAAACAATATCAAAAACATTAGAATGAAACAAAAAAAGGATATGAGAATATTGAAGAAAGGTGCGATAAAATCGAATATTGGAAGAGATAAAAAATAGGATAAAAATGAAAAGATACAAAAATGAATATAAGAGTAGAGATTAAATAAGAAGATGAAAGATGTACCTGGAGAAGAAGGTGTGGTATTACTAAGAGAGATTTGAGAAGGCTGAAACTGAAACCCTAAGTGTGAGGAAGATAAATTCTCCGTATTCGTAAGACTAAGGCATAATAGGTTTGGATTTGGTTTGGATGTATGTTAAGTGAAGTTTGGGGTTTAACATAATGTGATTTGGTTCATCTTGGAAAATACAAATCGCAAACCGAATTGAACTACGTTGTTTTGTTAAAAAATGGTCCAAACACATCCAAACCAAATGTAGTTTTTTGCAGTTTTTGGTTTGGTTTGGTTTGTTTGCAGTTTTCTATTGGGCTTATTCAATTTTGAACACCCTAGTCTTACTATATAAGAGGGAGGCACGTCATTTCTCATGTATAATTCAAATACAAACATTCACTCATCTCACTCCCATACTCACTTGAGTGTTAGAGTGCTAACTTTGCATGGCAGTCCCACTCTCATTGTATCTGGAGCTCAAATCCACAATTACAATCTGCATCCTTCGATCACATGCCAATTTTGATTCTCTTGCAGAACAAGATCTATCATACACCCCTCTTATTCATAACTTTATAGACAATTGCAAGCTTCTTCTTTATATCAGATATCTTCATGATGGTACTATCGGGGATTTATATGTGGTGGATAAAACTCTTTAAAACATTCGAGAGACAGGTTCATGGTTGGGCCTTGAATTGAATAATTATAAGATTGAGATATTTTATCATTCGCGTGTTAGCAATAAATTTCGTGGGAGTTGTTCCCTTCGGATATTATGAGGTCATTATTGAATATATAAATAAAACTAAAGGGCTATTAGTTGAGATAGAGTTTTAATTGAGAGGTGTTACATGAACAGATTGCAAAACTGATAGTTGTTGAATTATTTCATTTTCTCTGACAATTAAATGATCCACAAAGTGAACTTCTTATACTTCAATCTTTCATGGGTTGATGTGGTGTTTTCGTAAGTATATGAATCGCTTCAGAGTAATATAAGAGATTATCGAGCCTACAGAGACCAAACGTCAAACTATCAAATCATATTGTTACGATGTTTATCTAAGGCAAATTAAAGCAGGGTATGAAAGAGTGCACGGTAAAAGTAAAGTAAAGTAAAATGTGAAGATGTAGATTAAGATGAAAACAACATGCTTGAATGTAATTCACACAGTTAGATAACATTCCAATGCATGTAAATAAAACTACTTATGGGGCAATGTTTACTACTTTATAAAAAGAACTAATTTAACGGGAACTGTCGCTTTCGCATATTCCGAACCGAGTTTAACCTTTTAAAAAAACTCTTATTGTCACTTATAAAAAAGGCGCGCATTGTGTTAAAGTGATAAACCTATTTTTAAGAAATATAGTTTTTTGACTAAGTTGAAAAGTATTTTGATCTGAAACTTTTAAATTAAAGAGGTTCAGACGAACTGGATTTTAAACTCACTAACGCGTTAGAAAATAGTTTTGAAATCGTTTTTTCTAAAGTATTAAAAATTCCTACTTAACTGAACAAAACATTGTCGCTTCCTTTGAACAGTTAAGACTAACCAAGTTTACTAAAGGTTGGACTGCTTTCGATCTTACCCAACAGAATTAAAGTGCGGAAAAAATTGTATTAAACACAAAAATAGCCCCTAAGCATTTATATCGACGCGTTGTGTGAAATGTTATTTTAACTATGATCCTTACATTCTTGCCTTTTTAGATTTAGCCAGACATGGAAATGTAAATAAACATATTGGATTTTATCATATCAAAGTAAATTCTTTTTGGATAAAAAGGTTTTGAAAGTAAAGTAATGCGGAAATTAAAGAAAGTAAAGCGAGTGCAGAAAGTAAACAAAGTAAAAGCAGTGCGAGAAATTAAAGAAAGTAAAGTGAGTGTAGAAAATAAATAAAGTAAAGCGAGTGCGGAAAGTAAATAAAGTAAAGAGGTGCAAGAAATAAATTAAAATAAAAGCGGAATTCATAAATAGAAATTTGCTCCAATCGGAGGCTTGGTGTCTGAAAACAACTGGAAAATAACTTGAAATGAAAATGGTGGCAAGATTAACTTCCAACAAGTACTCCAAACCCGATTACACAAATGCGATAACTCCCTGATGTGAGAAGATTATCGCTTACAAATTCTTGATTATTTATGCCTAAGTGTTGCAACTAAGTTTTGATGAAGAAGATTAAATAATGGTCTCTCTATTTATAGCCAAGGGTGAAGGAGAGGAAAGACTGAAGTTCCCCCCAACTTCTTTTGGGAGGGAAACAAAATGTGAAGGTGGCGCCCGCCACCCCCTCATGGCGTCCGCCACACGAACCAAAGTGGAAAGAACTGGGAGATGTGGTAGTTGTCAGCAGTTGATTCTTATCCAACTTATGGCCTACCCCATAGCGCCCGCCATGTTGGGTACCAGATGTGCAATTCCTTCAAAAACTGGCTTTTTTGCTCGATTTCCTTTGTTTCTTTAAGAATGGGTCTGGAAACACTTAGAACCTGAAAACAAAACAAAACACAAACATAATACAAGAAAACGATAATAAAAACCTAAGAAACATGTGCAATTCGAGTCAAAAACGTGGTTTAATTCGGTTTTATCAAATTCTCTCACACTTAGACTTTTGCTTGTCCTCAAGCAAAACAATTTATGGCTCATGAATGAAGATTGTATTAGTGAACGATTTGGGCTAAATGGGCTTCTAAGTTAGAACTAGGATGAGGTGATATGTACTTACTAAATGAACCAAGGGCATTGTAATAACACTTTTTCCGAAAATATGAACATAAACTTCATTCCTATACAAACCAATCCATGACCTACCTTTTCATCTCTTTTGGGTCCTCTTCACTCCGGCGCAATCACATTAAGCTTGTTTTCCGTACATACTCATAATAAAGTGACCTGTTAGTGATTTTGTCTGAAAGATAGGGGCTTTGGTACACAAATTGGTGTAACCCTTTTTTTTTACCCAATTGTAGTTGTGAGGGATCGGATCATAATCCGCCCTACCAAGTCCAACACCAGATACCTTTGAACCAACATACAATGGACAACTTTTTATTCTTTTTATTCTTTTTTTTCTTTTTGCAAATTTTTACAGCTTTTTGGGTTAAATGACCTTGTGAGGGTCACCTATTCCGAGTTGCCTTTTTAAATATTAAATAGCACAACAGACAGAAAATCACTTATGTTCATCGGTCCCCTGTGTAGAGCATGCTTAGGTCAGAGCTGGATGCTAGGATAAACTACTAAATGGCATATTCAAAAAATGATAATCAAGGCCATGTGATTGATTCCTATAATCATTAAGCTTATGGTGTTCGGACGATACTGATGTTTTCAAAAAGTTTTCCCAAGTCCCCTACATCTTATCTCAAACCTGTCTTAAAGCCCAAAATTTTCAAAATAATACATTTTTTCTCTTTCAAAATTTTTTAGTAAGGCTAAAAAAATGGGGAAGTAAAGATACACTACACAGATGACTCATCAGGCACATGCATATTCTAAAAATAAACTAAAACAATATAAACTTACTAGAAAGGAGTGAAAAGCAAAAGGAAAATAAAATACAAGAAAACAAATAAAATCTCTCCTCCCACACTTAAATCGAACATTGCCCCCAATGTTTCGAAATAAGGTAGAGAAGAGTAACATGGTGAGTCTACAACATATTGATGGTGCTTTCGTCACTGTGCGGTGAGCGCCTGTGGTGACGAGATTGGTTGCGGCGACGCTCGCCGTGAGAAACTATGAACTCGTCGAATCTGGTGTTCAGGGCAGCGTGAGATTGCATGATAATTTGAAAGGATATGTTTGTCTGCTGCCGTGATTCTTGCATGAAGGTCATGTTGACAGCCAGTTGATGTTGGATGGTGGGTAGCAATTCATCATGCCTTGCTTCTCTTGCGAGTTGGTCGCGTCACATCTCTTCAGTGATATAGAAACCGGGGGTTGTACCTACAATAGGGTGAGAAGAAGATGGTGTGGTATATGCTGGTGGTACATGATGGGGAAACATATGATGATCTCGAGAGTGATCTCTTATCATACTCGTCATCAGTCTCGTGTTTGTCCCTAACAAGCACATTATGAGGCATTGGACCTGTAACAGGTGGAGCGCCTAAAACGTAGGTCCAATTCCTCTCAAATCGAACATCGGTACGTCTAGTGCAAGGCAAAACAACAAATGGGATAGCCACACCATGAACCATGAGTTCATAACCTCCATATCTCCTCACCCTGCACAATTTCATGTTTTTTAGAAATTTTAGGTTAATTGTGCGAGGAGGTAAGGGTGTCAAGGTGGCTATCTCACTGTCGAGATTAATGACCCTAGCAATAGATGTAATCAAGCCCCCAAATGAAATGGTCCATGTTTTCTTTAAAACGACAGTCATATGGGCAAGCATAAAGGGGACCGGATTAATTCGCTTATTTGTGAGGCACCCTTGCAGAAATAAGATTTCTTTAGCATTCACCTTGTTGGGATTCTCTCAGCCAAAAATAGTGCAAGCTAATATATATTAAAAAACACGGATGACCGGGTTGTGGATCCTTGAGGCAAGGATTCCTTCGAATGAGGTGGTTGTATGGTTAGACAAACGATTCTAGAAGGAAAACTCCTCAACATACCAATCAGAATCCAAAGGTGTTTCACAAATAGCATCTCCTCCAAAAGGTACTCCTAATCGCTCTGCTAGTTCGTCGATGGTGAATTTGTATTCAACATTAAACATTTGGAATTTCACGGTAGGGATTGTGCTAGCAGTGTTAGGGCTAACAATGTATATCAAGGAGCATAAGAATTCCTTGGTCAACCTCTTAAAAGTCGGTTCTTTCTTATCAAAGACATCATGTATTCCTAATGTATCAAGTAAGTGAAAAATGCTATGATAAATACCGAGAGAGTAAAGACAATCAACGTCCACATACCGGGTCGAGATGATTTCTCGTGCTTGGATTTTCTCGAGTAATTTCTGTTGCCTTTCCCCGGGCTTTCCTTGGCGGAGGATGTAGTCATCGTACTCCATTGAAGCACTTTTGAGGTTGAAGAAGGTGAAAATGGGTTTTGTGGGAAAATGGAGAAAAATGGAGATTTGAGGGATTTTTATAGATGGTTTGGATAATGGAAGTTGGAGGGATTAATGGGATGGTGAGTAGATTGAAAAGTTACAAACTTTTTGGGTGTTGGAGGAAGCTTTTGGAAGGCCAAAAGTGGAGTTTCGGAGGTTTGAAATTTGAAAATGTATGGTAATGGAGGTTTTGCCCCACATATAGAACCAGACCCCATGGCGGGCACCATGGTTTATACGGCGGGCGCCACATGAAGAAACCTCCTGGGCTGAATAAAATTTCTTGTCTTCTTGGGATTTTCTCCTCCTTTTTGTTTTGGGTGGTGTTATTAGCACTACTTTCTCCCTTTTTTGGCACTTGTATTATTTTTCGTTGGGAAAAATAAAACAAATAATAAATTTCAGTAAAATTAAAATAAAATAGAATAAAAGAGACTAAGAAAAAGGAAATAACATGCATAATATATATATATATATATATATATATATATATATATATATATATATATATATATATATATATATATATATATATATATATATGGAAGCACTTGAGTACATCATGAAAAATACGAACAAAAGAAAATAAAAGAGTAAGAAAATGAAAATGCGAAAATACGGTAAGAAAATAGTAGCTGAGTAGTATCATCATTGGGCCGAAGGCTCCTTTGCCTGGTCAGAACTTTGAACAGTTGTTAACTAACGACAGAGATCTGCAATCTCCTGATACAAACAATTTGCCTTGGTCGCATAGGTCAAATTAGATACCTGGACCTGTAAAGTGAGATCCTCAACCTCCTGTCTGATTCTAGTTGTCTCTATATGAATCTTTGTAATCTGAGTCTGTAAGTCAGACCTTTGCAAAGAATGATTATTAGATAGCACAGTAATCCTGGGAGATGGTGGTGAAGGATGATATTCTGGTACAGGTGGAGTCTTTGGCTCCACAACAGTCTTACTAAAACCCTCTAACACATAACTCCAATTAGCATGGTCATGCACGCTGGTCATCACGAGATCTGGCTGGGTGAAATAGTGGATGGTCTCGCTATCAATTAACATCTTGAATTGGTCGGGTTGGAAGGAAGATCTCCTCATCACCCCTCGATCCAAACAGAAATCAATGTCCAAAGTGGTGTATCCACAATAGGAAGTCAAATGATGTAACTTACGAGATAAACCTAAAGTAGTAGCAATTTGAGTCACTGTACCTCCACGTGTATGATACCTTCGGAGGATCTGGTGGTGCATCCGAGGTTGTCAAGTAGAAAATTCCCACGGGCTACAGGGCGTGACTAATTCACACTAAAGAAGAGGAAGATCTCCTCCTCGCTAACATGAATGTCAAGGTCAGCCTTTCCCAGGAAGGTATGGGCAAGGACCATCTGGAAGTATATCAGAGTTGGATTTTGAATGATATGAGATAGCTGAGTAATAGAATCAGGACTCCCTTCACCTATGATGTCGCTCCAGAATCTGTCGATGTCTCGAATCATGAAGTATCCCATAGGTAACTCAGGGATGGCATCTGGGGTAGTTTGAAAACCAAGCAAGTTACCAAATCCTTTCTGGGTTAGGGTGTATTATGTCTCGAACAACCTGAAAGAAACACTCCCGTCTGGCCAAGATATGGTTCGTAGTTGAACAAGCCGAGAAACTCGAGGGTAAGATTCCTGTAGGTAGAATGCATCTCATCAGCATATTCGTCCCAATGGAGATGGCTGCAAAGAAACCGTACACTAGGCTCAATACCCAAAGCACTCATGCAGTCCCGGTCTGGGTATCACATAGGTGCCATCGGGCACTGATAAAGGACTAAGTAGCGCTGCCTTTGCACATCATCTCGGAAGGTAACATGCATGTCATCAGAGTTCTACATCCTGCAAAGTATGGTTAAAGAGAAAGGACTTGAAATCATACACATTAGAAAGTGTCAGTTTATAGATATAAATTTAAAAAAATATGTAAGACATAAAAAGTAAAAGTAAAAATAAATAAAGAAGAAATAAAGAAAATTGTGGGTTGCCTCCCATGCAACGCTTGTTTAACGTCGTTAGCTCGACGAGTATACCTCATGTAGCTGGATTGGGTATTGGTGGATCAATTAGGGTGTGACTGAAGTAGTCAGTAGGAATGTTTCCTCCTTCGTAATGTTTTAATCTTTGTCCGTTGACAATGAAAGGACTACAGGAGTTGTTCTTGATTTCAACTGCTTCTGGTTTTAGGACCTTTGAAACTTCAAAAGGACCTGTCCATCTTGACCTTAGTTTACCAGAAAAAGCTGTAACCTGGAGTTAAAGAGGAGAACTGGATCGCCTGTATTGAAATTCTTTTTTATAATCCTTTTATTGTGTCAAGCTTTGGTTATTTCTTTATATAAATGGCATTCTCGTATGCGGATTGGCAAAGTTCTTCTAACTTGTGAATGTCGAGGATACATTTTTCACCTGCAGTCAAGAAGTTTAAATTCAAGGTTTTAATGGCTCGGTAGGCCTTGTGTTCTAATTCGAAAGGTAGGTGACATGATTTTCCATAGACTAACTAGTAGGGGGTTGTTCATATTGGGGTTTTGAAAGTGGTTCTATAGGCCTATGGAGCTTCATGCAACTTTTGAGACCAATTTTTTCTAGATATAGAAACCGTTTTTTCTAAGATTTGCTTTATCTCCCTATTGGACACTTCCACCTGGCCACTAGTCTGAGGATGATAATATGTTGCTACTTTGTGTTTGACTTCATACTTACTTAGCAGTTTGTCAAATATTCTTGATATGAAGTGTGATCCAACAACGCTTATGACAAGACATGGTACTCCAAATCTGGGGAATATATAGTTTCTAAACAACTTAATAACCACCATTGTGTCATTTGCGGGTGAGGCTATGGATTCAATCCATTTAGACACGTAGTCGACGATTACTAGGATATATTTATTCCCTAATGAGGATGGAAACAGTCCCATAAAATTGATGCCCCGAACATCGAAGAGCTCTACTTCGTGGATATTCCTTAACGGCACTTTGTCGCGTCTCGATATGTTCCCAGTGCGTTGGCACCGGTCACAATTGACTATATAACCATGAACATCATGCCACATTGTGGGCCATAAAATTCCTGCTTGAAGGATCTTGGCGTGTGTTTTAGAGGTGCTAGCATGTCCTCCGTAGGGTACAGAGTGATAGTGATTTATGATATTCTTCACCTCTTCTTCTGGAACGCAACCAAAAAAATCCCATGTGTACCTCTCTTGAAAAGAAGTGGTTCATCCTAATAGAATTTCCTTACATTGTTAAATAACTTCTTCTTCTGTTGATAGTTAAGGTCAGGGGGTATTATATCGGCGGCTATGTAGTTAACAAAATCTGCATACCACGACACACTGCTTATTGTTAAGGAATTTCCAAGGTTTTTATATGGGTCTAGGTTGTTTTCTTCAACAAAATCTATCTTTGTTATTAGTATGTCATAGGAAAAGTCATCATTTATAGGCACTAAGTCTGGTTTCAATTACTCAAGTCTGAAAAGGTGATCGACAACTATGTTATATGTTCCATTCTTGTCTTGAATGTCCAGATCAAACTCTTGTAATAGGAGAATCCATCAAAGTAACCTAGGTTTTGCATCTTTTTTTACTTAATAGGTATCTAATAGCAGTGTGGTCAATGTAAACTATAATTTTGGCTCCCATCAAATAAGATCGAAACTTGTCTATAGCGAAAACTACAGCTAGGAGTTCCTTTTCAGTTGTTGCGTAGCTAAGATGAGCGGCATCTAGGGTTCTACTAGCGTAATAAATTACATGTAATTTCTTATCTTTCCTCTGGCCTAAGACAACTCCTACATCATGATCACTAGCGTCACACATGATCTCAAAAGGTTCGGTCCAGTCTGGGGGTTGTATAATAGGTGTTGAGATTAATGCTTGTTTTAAAAGGTTAAATGCTTCATCGCATTTTTCGTCGAAAATGAATTCAACATCTTTCATCAGGAGGCCAGTTAAGGGTTTGGTTATCTTAGAGAAGTTTTTGATAAAACACCGGTAGAAACCAGCGTGTCCAAGAAAACTTTGGACTTCCCTAATGGTTTTGGGTGGCTTGAGGTTTTTTTTATGACTTTGATATTTTCCTTATCTACTTTGATGCCCTTTTCAGAGACTATATGTCCTAAGGCTATACCCTCGGTGACCATAAAGTGGCATTTTTCCCAGTTCAACACTAGGTTCACTTCTACACATCTTTCCAAGATTTTCTCAAGGTTAGCGAGACAATTTTTAAAATCAAAACCGCATATCGAGAATTCATCCATGAATACTTCCATAATTCCATTAAGGGAATCAACGAAAATGGACATCATATAACATTAAATAGTAGTTGGAGCACTACAGATTCCGAAAGGCATTCTTCTATAGGAAAAAGTACTTTAGGGGCATGTGAAGGTTGTTTTCTCTCGGTCTTCTGGGTGAATGGGAATTTGGAAGAATCCCAAATATCCATCTAGATAACAAAAGTATGAGTGTCTAGCTAGAAGTTCCAACATTTGATATATAAATGGTAAAGGGAAATGATCCTTCCTGATTGCTTTGTTAAGTTTCTTATAGTTTATACACATATGACATCCTCCTTCTATTCGTTTTTCTACATGTTCTCCCTTCTCGTTGTGTACAACTGTAATGCCTCACTTTTTGGGTACTACATGCATAGGGCTCACCCATTCTCTATATGAAATTTGATAGATTATACCTGCCTCTAGCAATTTAAGAACTTCTTTCTTGACAACATCGCTCAGTATAGGGTTTATTCTTCTCTGGTGCTCTCTAGAGGGTTTTGAATCATCCTCAAGCGAAATCTGGTGCATGCACACGGATGGGCTTATACCCTTAAGTTCGGAGATATTATATCCTAAGGTTGAGGGATATTTTGCAAGATATCTAAGAGTTGGTTTGTTTCTTCTTGGTTCAGGGTAGCACTGATTATAACTGGGCGATTCATTTCCTCATCCAAAAACTCATATCTTAAATTCTCGGGTAGTTCTTTAAGTTCTAAAATTGGTTTCTTGGGGAAGGGCATAGGGTCTAGAGTAAGGGATAAACACTCGTAAAGGTTATCATCAATATAGGGTTCTATGAATTCATCATCTTCCCCTATGATGGTTGAAGGTAACTTGATTGTTTCTGTGGGTTCTTCCTAATCAAATTCCCTAACGCATTCGTCAATGATTTTTATGGCATAACACGCATCTCCTATCACTGGTGCCACAAGGAATTTAGAAAGAATGAACTTTATCTTTTCATTTCCTACTTTAAAAGTTAACAGATTTGTCGACTAATTATAGACATCTTGGTAAGTTGTAGTTCTCCTAGTTTTAAACTCTCACAAACTGCTAGAGGCATTAAGCTTACATTAGCTCCTAAGTCTAAAAAAGCCTTATCGATGACCTGACTCCCCAAAATACAAGGTATAGAGAAATTTCCAGGGTCTTTCTCCTTTTTAGCAAGTTTATTCTTAGAAATCGAATAGCATTCCAATGGTTTCTGATTGTCAAGTCTACGCTTATTTGTAAGGATGTCTATAATGAATTTTGGATAAGATGGTATTTGAGTGATGGCTTTGTCGCTCCCGGGATTTTCATCCTAGTACAAACACAAAAGTGGCGTAGAAAAAAAACAGAGTCGCCAGCTAAGCATTTTTATCCTAAGGAAAGGGAAAGGTAACGTTGCACAAACCAAAGGAAAAGGAAAGAACAAGATCTTACAAACCAAAGAGATTGGGTTCGGGAGTCGGTTTCGAACTGGGAAGGTATTAGCACCCCAAATCGTCTGTCGTACCCATTGGGATTTGCACTTGCTTGAACTGTTTCAAAGGGTAAGAAAAAATGTTGTTGAACTGAAACTGCTACTGGAACTATAAAAGAGAACGAAAAGGTACGGGAAAATAAAGAATGTGCTCGAATGGGCCCTACCCCACTGCCTATGCATCTCATGGAAAATAAGAATCAGAGTCGAAGTAGTTCCCCTAACTAGGGAGGAAATTTGTTTGTTTGTGTTTTTTATGGTTGAACTGCTTATGCCTATGCTCAGGTGTTGCAGGCTCGTCTGGTACGAGTGCATTACAGTCTTGTAAATAGACAAGTCGAAGTGAGTTCTTTTGTTATGAGTGAAGGAGGTGAGAAGAGAATTCCCACAGGAAAGTCGCTTATTGTTTGTTCAATTTTTTTAGAAGATTTTTCTCTGAGGTTTGCACAGGAAAACGTATTCAAGTCCTACTCCTCAGAGCTCCAAGTAAGGAGATGATCCCCAAGACTTGGTTCCAGAGATTTATGCTTAAGTACACTACCCCATTTGTATTTATTAAGGGGTTTTCCTTTTGAAGTGAAGGAGTGTTTTTTTTTGTTTTTCTTTGTGAGGTTGACTTTATGATTAGACTTGTACATCATGCTAGACAAGTTTACATTACCCCAAGATGGGATAGATGCAAATGCCTCCATGGAATAAGTCCATACACACAAAGTCACTTCAATCCTTATTAGATGTTTTCTTAGCTTTTTGTCTTGAGATGAGAGAGAGAGAGAGAGAGAGAGAGAGAGAGAGAGAGAGAGAGAGAGAGAGAGAGAGAAACAATAAATGGATCTTCAAAGGTAAAATGTATAAGGGAAACTAAACCTAATGAAGTTATCATGCTTGGATAAACCTAGGTTAGTGAGGTTTGAAAGAGCTATAATCCTAATGAGGAAGAGAAAAGCAAAACAAGTTCTAACTCATTTTAAGGGTTGAAAATGAGATTATAATTCAAAGGGGATGGAAGGAATGAAATGTCAAAGAAGCATAACATGCTTGTCACAATCCCAAAGGAGAAAGCTTTTAAAAAAGGAAGGACGAAGGTAGGATGTGGATGCACATCCACATTCTTCATACTTACCATTAGCCCCTGAAAAGGTTAGTAAAATCCATGATTTATGAAATAAAAAATTATAAAGAAGAAGACAATTAAGTACCAAACATCTCCTAAAATGATTAGTGTTCAAACTAGACTCAAACTTAAAGTTAAAGGTACCTAAAGGCTAGACAAAACCCAAAGTCATCAGCTACGACAGTTCTTCAGCATACAAACAACTATCACATGCAAATGATATACAAACAGTCTATTACAACTACCTTACATCACGGCAACATGTGTAAAAAGTGCAAAAACAATGCAAGGCAGCATACATTTAACAGCTTCTGTTAAAAAATGCAGCAGTGAAATGCATGAAAAAATTAAGTCATTTAACATGTAAATGCATGAGTGACAATACATGGATATGCACCACATAATGACATCAAAGGATGCAACATGATTAATGTGAACATGGATATGTGAATGCAAACATTTCAATCATTTTGCATCAATGGATTTTCACAAAAAGATAATGCACATTTTCAAAAAAGTGAACATTTAATGCAAACAAAAAATCACAAATTGAACATGATATAATGCATTATAACTAATGCAAATATTAACAATGAAATGCAAACATAAAGCAAACTTGTAATCAAGAATGAGTGCAAGCATATATGGATCATGCACTTTTATCAATTAATATGTAACATGTTCAATTATGCACATGAGTATCCAAAACATGCATCGATCATGAAAACAATGCAAAACAGAACTTTAAACAATTATTATCATGCCAACAATGAGGTTCAAACATGGGAACAACATTCACAACACACCATGAGCACATATTCACAATTATGCAAAAAATCGGAAATGAACAACACACGAAATAAGTTCCAACGTAATGCCTATCAATTGAACACAAAATTTACACCTAAATGCAACAATTCAACATTAATTGAAACCACAAACACCCCAAGATTCTAAACCCTAACGATCCAATGAATTAAAGCATCAAAAATCAATAAAACGCGAAGAACACGTGTGTCGAGGTTTGCTTTGGTAATAGTTGCAAAGAAGAATCAACAAGCTATATGAAGCGGAGGTTTGCTTTGGTAATCGTTGCAAAGAAGAATCAACAAGCTATAGAAGAGAAAACCGTTGATCTGAAGCTCTTCCACGAGAATACGCAAAATAAATGCGATTTGATGAAAACCTTGATGAACCTCTTCAAGAATCACTTCCAAGATGTGAAATCAACACCACAAAAGTAGCAAATTCTTCAATAATCCATGGAATCAATGCAATGATGGAGGTTTAGCTTCAAATTCTTCTAGTTTCGATGAAAAAATTGAAGAATTTTGGAAGATGAAGCTTTGTGTGGGGTTATGAAAAATGAGAGAAAAATGATACTGATGAGAGAAAACTTTGAAAAATGAATTGTTGTTGTGAGGTTTGGAAGAGAAATGCTTATATACATGCTAGGCTTGGAGTGTGCTTTGGGTTAGGAATGAGGCTTGGGCATTAGCTTAGGAGTTAGGTTTGAAATTATGGTTAGGAGTTAGTTAGGAGTTGGTTAAGAAACCTTCTAGAACCTTCCCTTGGAAAATGGTAGAATATTCTAGAATATTCCCTTGGAAAGTAGTAGAATGAAGTTCAATGTTAAAGTGAAAAAGTGTGGAAAACCCCTATAAGCTAAAAGATTGATTTTTTTTTTCAAATTTGCACCTGGTAACCGGTTACTACCAGGGTGGTAACCGGTTACTTAACATAAAATTTGAATTTTCTTTTTTTAGTGGTACACCTTGGATATTCGACTTTGGTCATTCGTTATGAGATTATTTTTCTTTTGAAACCCGATAATTGATATTACCACTGAATAACCCTTGACCACATGCCTCATGCCTAAACCGATGATGCATGTTTTATTCATTTATTTTATTTTATTTAAAATGTAATGTATGAAAAGATATGTTAAATGACGTGGAAATGAAGCATAAGCTACTTGAAATTGGTAATAAATAAGAGGGCAAATTTTGGAGTGTTACAGCTGCCCCTATTCAATCACTGTAGACCTGAATGGATAATAGTAGTTGCTTTCAGGCATTTGATGTATGCAGGGATTGAATATCAGAAACAACCAGAAAATTTACACTCTATGGAGAAGAAGAAAAGGGATATAAACTCAACCAAAGAAAAATCTGCTTGGAGAACTTTGGCGGGAAGAATAGTAAACGAGGGATCCCTTTTGAGGGATGCCAGAAGACTATCGACTTGCCACGTTGCGAGTGGACTTGCGATAGGCTGCAATAATGCCTTAACGATATCTTTCGGATGGAGTCACACGAATACCGACTTGCCACATTGCGGGTGGACTTTCGCCAAAATACGGTCGGACCTCAGATACTTTGCCACCCTAAGGAAGGACTTTCGTCAATCTGCGATTGGACTTCAAATACCTTTCCATCATGAGGACAAACTTTCGCCAATCTGCGGTTGGACTTCAGATACTTTGTCATCTTGAGGACGGACTTTCACCAATCTGCGGTTGAACTTCAGATATTTTGCCACCCTGAGGATGGACTTTTGCCAATATATGGTTGGACTTCAAGAATGTCTTTTATATTAACGTCAAACGACTACTAACTTGCCACACTACGAAGGACTTTTGCCACACTACGGGGGACTTTTGCCACACTACGGGGGACTTCTGCCAATCTATGGTTGGACTTCAAGAATTTTGCCACCCTGGGGATGGACCTTCACCAATATGCGGTTGGACTTCAAGAATTTTGCCAACCTGGGGATGGACCTTTGCCAATCTGCGGTTGGACTTTGGATGCTTTGCCATCCTGAGGATGGACTTTTATCAATCTGCGGTTGGTATTTAGAAATGTGGCCACCTTGAGGATTGACTTTTGTCAATCTGCGGTTGGACTTTAGTGCTTTGCCACCCTGAGGATGGACTTTTTCCAATATGCGGTTGGACTTTAGAAATTTTTCCACCCTGGGGATGGACTTTGGCCAATCTGCGGTTGGACTTTAGAAATTTTGCCACCCTGGGGATGGACCTTCGCCAATCTGCGGTTGGACTTTGCAAGATATCAAACCTGGATTATGTTGGGTATGCATATGTTGAATTGCATGACATGATGCCCCATGACACTGGGAATGCTATATTTTGAGTATGCCAATGAAATGATGCAAACGTAAAGGAATCTCCTGATGAGGAAGTAAAAGGTCTCTGCTGACTCTGCTGAGAATACAAATGATTGCTGACTCGATCTCAAGAATCCCTACAGGGATAACATCTCTGCTAAAGAATAGCGTGAATAATCCATTTTCCCGAATTATCACCTTTTTCCAAAAATATATTAGACTTTAGATTTGAGGGCCCTGTTAGGGGATACTTCAACTATTGGGGATTGAATTTTAACCATAAGACTCCACTGAGGGATCGACAATTTTTTCGATTTAGCTGGGGAAAAGTCTTGTCAAAGCTCTGCTGAGGAGAACTCTCTATCAACCTGAATTTTCCAAACCTCTGTGGGGAAGGGCAACATTCAACTGGCTGTCGGGAATACTTGAATTCTTGTAAGAAAAAATTCACCGTGGAAAGACGATTCTCTACTCGGGGATTATCAATCCTTATTTCTCTACTGGAGAAAGGAAATCTTCTGAGATCTGTTAGGGAAGAGAGAAAAATTTGTCTGAAATCTGCTGGGGAACGAGAGCCACCCTAGATCTGCTGAGGAACCGAATCAAGGAAACCTGCTGAAGAGAAAACATTTGTGACGCCCTCTGTTGGACATAACTTCCCTCCATCTGTTGGGAATAAGAAAACCGAAACACATCCTACTGGGGAGGAAAAATTTCAAGTAGTCTCGTGTTGGGGATCATTTACTTTCTCCCGGACTTTTTATCAAGAGAATTTTACAAAAAGACCTGGTGTCTTTAAACTCTTAAGTATCACAACAATGGTATGAATTAATGTAATAATCTTATTGGGGAGGTAGTCATTGTCAAAATAGATGAACTTGTATCTATTTGAAGTGTTGAACGAGAGAATTGGCTTGACGAGCAAGCACTAGTCGGTAATGGACTCAATCAGTAAGAGTTAACACAAAATGGTAACACATAAACCTTTCATAGGTACAGCTGCCCCAATACTCAGAACTCTGGATAGGCTGACGAATCGTTAAGAGAGATTAACGTCTCTTGATTTCGAATAGGCTTCGTTCTTTCTTTTGAGCTTAGTATGAGACTGAGTTTTATTCGTCTTGAAACAAGAAGTTTGACACATATAGATGTCAATGGCCCTAGTTAAGGAGACACCAACAAATTGGACTTTAATTATGAAGAAACTGTGATGGCTAAGGTGAAATTCTCTTATCAAGGAAACACCCTTCCAGTCCCCCATCGGGATCGATCAAAGACCGTTTATTATGAGAATTGCCTTGCATGTTGTAAGTTCTATCAAAATAAATTGTCTCAGGAGGATTTTAAAGAAAACATGGCATCCAAAATGCTTCAGTGTTTTTAAACTCTTGAAGAGATTCATTGGATCTTGAATTAACTACATTAAACTGTATGGTCTATGAATGAATTTTCCCTGAGATCTTGCATCATCATGAGGTATTATGCCCCAGTATTATGAACCTCGGGTGGGTGCTTCCGAATGTCTGTCTTCAGGAAAAAGTGAATTCTCGTGCTATTAGGGTGGCCTGCCCCAGTACGAGCCTTTGAGTAGTTTTTCCCTTGACTGACTGATCTTTGAGGGAATACCCACCCTAATTGCTCTTGGAGAGATTTGAATCTCAAAGTGATTGCCCCAGTTTGGATGAACTGTGAGGAGATTGCTTGACGTGATTGCCCCGAATTGGTTGCATTTAACCCAACTGGTTGGGAAAGTCCCTACTCAATGGAGTTTCTTGGAAGAGTGCACCTAGACATGATTGTCCTTCAGAAGTTTCAGACTTCTCAACTTGACAAGATTAAGTTCCTGGATTGAGATTCCATAGGTGAACTTCTATGATGCCAACAAGTGTATGCAAGCAAGAAATGTTTTATTCTAAGAATGATTATCCTAATGCAACACACATGTTAATATTGAAGTTTTACTGAAAAAGATGTCGCAAACCTTTACGAGCGAATCACTAGTTAAGATACGACATTGATTTTTTTTATGAAAGCATGTACATGCAACACCAACAAAAATCTTTTAGCACAACTCATAAGAGTCGGGAACATGGTCACGTGGTAGTATTCTCTCAAATTAATCTTGTTTCATTTAGGACTTTTGAGGGTTGTATCGTGGCCTGGTTCACGGTTATAGAAACAAAGGATACAAGCTTGAAGTTTATGGGTGACCCCCTCTGTGTGATGTCCTCCATTCCTATGTTTAGTTAATCTTGACAAGCGCTCACATTTCAAAAAGGTTTTGTGATGGTTAAGGAACCAATGACACTAAATGTTCAAGCATCAATCAGATTGTTGTTGGGAGTCAGTCACCCCTTTGTCTTTTGTGTCTGTGCCACACGACTTTGTTCTTGTTTAAGGATATTTCTTATGCAATCTTTTTCATCTTTCGCTTTTGCGTTCTTTTGCTTATCCCTAACTTTTTCCTAGACCGATTCTTGTGAATCTTTGATTGTGAAGTCTAGCGGGATGCCCTAATTTTTCCTAAGTCGCTTGTTTTCAAGTTTCGACTTAGCGGGCTTTTTCATGATTTTTTTGATTCCCTGTTATTTTGGATAAATCGTGTGACACTTTTGTCTTGATTGCTTGGAAAGGGTCGTTCATGTCTCACTTCTTCGTTGACGAGGGATAACCATTGTGGCTTCCTTATTAGTATAATCATTGTGGTTTCTGGTCTTTGGACCTCTTGATTAGTATAATGAAATGTAATGGATCCTCAAATATGCTCCTTTATGAAAGTCTGAATGCTCGGTCTAACTAGCTGACACATACCATGCCCCAGGGTTAAACATAAGGGTTTTTTCATGCGAAAAGAAACTCCTACTTCAAGGCTCAAATGGGTTAGAGAGGGTCTATCTCCCTTATATCACCGATGTTTAGGGATTTGAAACAAATCCTGTACATCGTTAATAGGGTCTTATCTAAGAGCATACAATTAGATATTTTTGCGTTTTTGTTTCGTCATTCTCCCTCATAGAGTTCAAGCACGAGAGTTGGCATTGCAATGCACATATACAAAATTATAAGTGAATACAAATGAATTACTTCAAGAGAAACATGCGCGTTTTATTATGATTAATATTCAAAAACAAACAAGTTTCATACATGTAGACAAATGTTTAGCAAATAAAAGAAATTACAAATGAAAATGCAGTAAAGAAGCTAAATCATTGACATCATTGAGGAGACTTGACTCCATTTGGACTGATCAATCTTGGATACTTTCAGTGACCAATATCTTTTTCATGGGTTTGTGATCATCAATTAAATGACCACATACCCAACATGGAAATCATAACTCCTCTTCCAGTTATTCTGACCTTAAGGCTCCGACGTTGAATACTGACACAAGACGTATGGAGGAAAGAGTAAAGCTGAGAAATAAAGTTGCTCGCAGAGACTTGACGATCTTCTGCCTACATATCTCCATTGACCCAAGACCAATGAAGAATCGGAGCAATGTAGTTCCCCTTAATAGGGATGAAAACGCATTGAAGTAAAACACACAATTGCCATTATTGAGAGTATTGGAATACTTTTGGCTTTATTGCTTATGTGAATACCCTTGCAAACTGGGCGATTAATCCGAAAATTTTAACTTAAAAACAGGCCATCTGGTGTAATAACCTTTGAATCAATCAAACCTTGCACCTTCATTCACAACGTTCACTCCGGCTCCACCGTGATTAGGTATTGGATTCCATAGTACATTTGGGGGATGGAAAAATTGATTGCCTTGGAGTCAATTAGGTATTGTACCTTATTCTGGAAAGCCCAACATTTCTCAATAGTGTGCCCTTGGGCACCATAATGAATTCACACATGTTGTTTGTATCAAAATTTGGTGGTAAATTTTCATCCGAATGAGCCCTCAGGGTACGAAGTTCGACCATGTTCAATTTAAGCAACTCTGAAAGCAATGCGGAATACGCCAATGGGATAGGGTCAATTTTACGGTCCCTCGCTCTTGTCCTTTGATGTAATAGTCTTTGTGCCTGTTGTTGCTGAACCTGTGGCGTAGGTGTAACACGGTGGGAGAACTAACTTGGTCGTTTTTGTTTTCACAAAACTATGTTGCGGATAGCAAGAGTTGCCATCGACTTTTATTTTATCCAATAAAGAAAGACATAAAAGAACATGAAAGACCTTTGAAAAAGATTTTGAGTTCGGGGGGTAAGTTATACAAAGGGAATGTGTTAGCACCCTTTGTATCATTGGTTATCCATGAGCTATTAATTGCTTAGCTCACTTTACTTTGTTTGAAAAAAATAGTGTATTGTGTGATTAGAAAATACTTTCATAAAGACTTTAACTTTGTAATGATTCTCGTATGAGTGTATACAAAGTGTTTTTCTGAAAGTATTTAAAAAATGTGGGGTGTAAAGAGTATTTTGAAAATTTGTGAGTAAGCACTTAAGAACTACTTACCCTAAAGTGTAAGGTCTTTCTTGTTATTTTGTTTCTTTAGGGATAGAATTGTCCTTACTATTAGTTAGTAAGTAGTCTTATCCTTGGATTTGAAGGGGCATGCATAGGGTCATCGTATGGTCATAGAAGGTAACATGTAAAGGTATCTTAGCAATTCGAAGGGACTATCATCATTTTTCCATAGGGTCATCGAGGGACGATATCATTTATTTGTATGCAACTCGAAGGGTCATCGAGGGACTATGATCTTTTATTCGAAGGGACTTGATGATTTTTACTTAGGAAACTTTACTAAGATACCCCCACGTTCGAGGGACTTGACCATTTTGTAAGGCAACAAAAGGGGAAACCCTAGGGGTGAGTGTGTGAGTAGTGTGTTAATTACAGTTATTTTAGTCTTAGAAACTAGGGTTATCTAAGTCCGTTTTTTTGTTCACATGCATTCTTTTCACACCTATTATTACTAACCACGGAATCAATAATTTATGGAATTAAAAACCTGAAAAATAAACCCTAGACTATTACATCACGGGGAGGGGGATACATGATTGAAATCAGGGGAGTGCGGGAAGTAAAGTGTGAAAAATTAAATATTACAAAATAGATAATAAACATATACACCTGTTCTAATAAAGAATAAACGACGAAAATAAAATCGGGAAAGAGATAATAATGGAATAAGAAGAAATATGGGAGAAGTTGATTAAATTTGATTAATTGAATTTTTATATAAAAAAGTAAGATTTTTATGGTTTTTAAATTTTAAAATATTAATTTAATCATAAAAATATTTTTTTTAGGTATTTACAAGAAAAAGAAATATTATTTTTATAAATTTGATGAATGGTTAAAAAAAAGATGTTTAATTATTAATTGATTAATTAGAATAAAAATTAAGAAAAGGAAATAAATGAAAAAAGAGGTTAGAAAATAGGAAAAGACAAAGAAAATAGCCAAAAAAACAAGGGAAATGGGTGTTGGGTTTCGAACCCAGGTCCTAAGGCTCAAACGCGTGCAAGCCTTACCACCAGGCTATGTATGCCTACGAGTTAATAAACCGAAATAATTAATTAAAAAAAGAAAATAAATAAGAAAAATTAGAAAAATTGAGAAAATAAGAAAAAAGGCTAAAAAGAAGGGAAAAGGGGGGCGCTGGGTTTCGAACCCAGGCCCTCTTGGTTGGGAGCGTGCGCCCTCTCCACTAGGTTGTTGTGTGCATGCGTTGTCAATGGATGGAAAGAAAACATTATATAATAAAACCACAATTCAAATTCTGCCAGCCATTATTCATCATCTTCAACCTTTTTCCTGCGAATTTTGCTGCGAATTTTGCTACGATTTTTGCTGCGATTTTCGTAGCAAATTAAACCTGAAATTAAACATCAAAAAACGCAAGTTTTAATAATTTAAAGTCATCCATTCCTATTGAATTCGGTCTCAGGAATTCAATGGTGAAATTTATTTGGCCTAAAATGGTTGTATCGTGAGTTTCAAAGCTTAGCTCTTTCATGCCCTAACAACGGTGTTTCTCATATCCTGCACTATACCTCAAAAACAAGTGATCAAAAAGCATCAATACATGATTATGAACATTGTTATGAAAATAAAATACGTTAAAATTCCATGAATTGAAATATTTAAATTCAAGAAGATGTTAATGGCGGCATGTGTATGAAGGGCATGCTTCACGCGTTCTCACCCTTCACTAACAATTGGGGTAAACTCCTGGAGGTTTATTGATGATAATTGGATGAAGAAAGAGGCTGAAAACTTGCTATGGAGTCTTTTTGGATTTTTCCCTAATTTTCCTTTTTTGAAAAAAAATCTTTTAGGGTTTATGTGTAAGAATTTCGTCCATGTAACTTGTGGAGTTCATGAGTACATATAGATGTGTATTTTATGTCAAAATGTTTGGGCTTAAGTTTTGAATTTTTGGTTGCTTTGGAGTGAAGAAAGAAACTTTCTATTTTGGGGAAAAATTGATGTTATGACTTTGTCCTTTGGTTTGCACGAATTTGGGATCCATATTATGATCATAAACACCAAAATCTGATTCTAAAATAATCTTAAGATCAAATATCTGATTTTCTAATATTTATTCTATTTAAAATTGAATTTAAATAAATTAAATCCAATAAAATATAAAATAAATATAAAAAGTCATAATATATGACTTATGGGTCATGGATTATCTCATGATTAAGTCTGGGTTAGAAAAATATGGGCCCATTTGGCAAAAACTTAAGTTTTGGTCATTATTTGCCTTATACACCTCCTTAAATTTACCCAACTTCAACAATATATAACTCTCTCAATTTTTATCCCATGAATATGTTCTTGAACTTTTTAGAAAGCTTAGAGTGTCCTCTAACTACTCCTTTTGGTCCCATTTCTATTTAGTCTTCCATGTTTAAGTTATGAGCTTTTGAAAAAAATTGACTTTTGTTGACTTTTTAAAGGACCTTTAACGTCTTGGCTCATACCTCTCAAATAAAGATTTCTGGCCTTGGCTTGTGAGAAACAAAGTTGTAGGGAATTGAATTTCCTTAAAAATGATCTTTAGATGGGAAAATATTTATGAAGCATGTGGAAGTTATGGATGGTCAAAGTACAATTGACTTTTCCTACAAAAACCCTAATTTAGTAACTTCTGATTCTTGATGAATTTGAGGTTTCCTTATGAATCATGATCAACACTTGATTAAATGATAAGTTTCACCTCATAATCTTGATGTTAACCAAAAATCTTGAAGTTTGACTGTATGTTGACCACAGTTGACCTTTTGACCAAGTTAACTGATTTTTGATTATCTTAGCATTTGATTGACCAAACTTGTAGGACAAGCCTTGAAACTTAACATGAGGATCCTTTGAAGTATATGGGATACCATGAAGTCCCCTTGAGGCCTTGGAAGTCCAATTTACCTTGGGAAACTCAAAACCCTAATTTAAGATCCATTGCTTAGGATGAGGCTTTGTCTGATGAAACCTTGAATCCCTTTGAGAAATTGAGAATCTTATGACTATTAGGAGACCTCTTGAGGAATATTGTCTTGAAGATGTGAGGGAAATTTTTTTGGTTACAATAGTAGGAATACTCACTATAGCTACTTGGTAGTATCCTTGAGAACGATCTCTGCCCCGGCCCCTGTACACAACATCAGTCTCTCGTTCTCTTCTTCTTTGGCCGTTGGCAAAAGGCTTCCTCACACCAGAAGAACTAGCACCACTTACGTCCTGGATCTTTCCCGACTTCAACAAATTTTCTATCCTTTCTTCTGCAATTACAATATCAAAAAAAACCGATGGACGAGCAAACGGCCAGACGATCCAAGAATGCATCTTGAAAGGTGCCCATGAACATGTCTCCCATTTCTCGGTCTAGAAATGGTGGTTGAACTTGGGCATCCAGCTCGCGCCACCTTTGGGCATACTCCTTAAAACCTTCTTTAGATCCTTGAGACAAGTTCTGCAACTAGGTGTGGTTTGGAGCCATATCAATATTATATTGATACTGCTTGAGAAAGGCTTCAACTAAGTCTTTCCTGGTCCAGATAGAGACCCTGCTTAGTTTCATGTACCAGCTCAATGAAGCCCCAGATAAGCTATCTTGGAAGAAGTGCATCCAGAGTTTCTCGTCGTCAGTATGAGTTGAGATTCTTCCAAAATATGCCTGAATGTGAGTTCTAGGGCACATACCGATGTTGTACTAGTCAAATGAGGGCGCCTTGAACTTAAGAGAGATTCTGACACCAGACATCAACCCCAGATTGGTTACATCAATGCTCAGGGAATTCTAACATTCCATGGCCTTAATCTTCTCTACCAGCTCTTCATACCTTCGATTATTAATCTCGTTCATATTACCCACACCGGCTTCCAGTAAAGTGAATTGGTCCTCTTGCGTGTCTTCCAAAGTCACATTACGAGAAACAACCCCATTTGGAATCGGCACTCTGTTACGGGAAACATTCAAATCCACATTTCCAACGGGTGTTTCATTATTAACATTTCCTCGGGATTGCTCAACCATCAATCTAAAACGCTCTTGATTTTGGGCCATGCCGATCATCAGTTCCATGAATTGATCCATCCTTTGTCGGAGCTTCATGAGATCATTCTGCATTTGCTCAGCCATTCTTACTTGGTTTCTTCGGGTTGGATATCGATGAATGCGTTGATCAGCTATATTGCCTACAGTTGAATAAGTTAAGAAATCCTGATAACCTGTTAAAATGCAAATATAAAATGCATGCAATGAATGCGTATGACATGCCTATTCATTTTTTGGGCATCCCATCCCCTGATTCCAACTTTGTGGAGTTTACAAAGATAAAAACACTTGTTATTTGCTGCAAACAAAAACAATGTTGATAATATAAGGTGAGTGTGTGCAGCATATGTGCCATGTAATGCCAAGAAAACAAAGGCCAGTATGTATTGCCAATGTGTAAGAGGTGTCGGTGACCATAAAGTGGGAACACACAGAATGATAGCCAAAAGATCCTTCATTGACAAACATATGTTGATATGGTCAGAATACACTAAACATGAGTCTTAAGCATAAGTACAATGATAAAGAGATTCCATCAATAACCCTAAAGGTAATCCCAAAACATATAAGCAAATAGAAAGAATGACCCCATTAGTATGATCCTCCGTCTATGCCTGGGTTTCTTGAGCCAACAATCAATTCTAACTTTGGTACTTCTACCAATGCCTTCATCTGTATCTGGTTGTTCTCAAACCTCTTCAGCTTTTTCTGATAACAGACCATCATATGCTTGTAGTAAGCAGCCTCCTCCCGAACCTTAACAAGTTCTTCACCTTTTTCTTTCAGCTTATTAGCCACTTCTTCATCTTTCTTCTTCAGCTTGTTCGTAATTTCTTCAACTTGAAATGTATCATGTTCCTCTCTTTTTACCCTGTAGGCCGCATGTCTCCTCTTCAAGTTTTCAAACATCGAAGTCTTTTGATCCAATTTCATTCTAGCATCGATATGCTCCTTGGAAAAATTCCTAGTAGCAACTTCGAATCTTGCAAACCAGGCTAACTCGGCTTCACACCTTTTTCCAGCGACAACATGCCTCTCAGCAGCTTTTTGAGCTTTCCACTCAATCTCAAGCTTGGCGTGCTCCGCCCTAGCAAGCTCTCGACTCAAATATGCATTCTATTTTAACAACTAGTCCCTTTCCGCCTTCATTATGTTGAACTTTTCCATGCTCAAATAATAATACCCACAACTGGAATCGAGGATGTGATATGCAACCCTGCAAATGAATAAACATGTGTTAGGAATGTAAGCATACAAATGATGTTATGAAATGCACTGGAATGTGATCAATGGTCTGATGTTGGTGTTGAACAGTGAACCAAGTATCTTTGGAGAGTCATACTATTATCTCTGTGCAGAACCCCAGAATTAAGAACCAAAGAACTACATAGAACTGGATCACATCATAGAATAACACTGATGAAATGGGTATTTTGGAGGTTAAGGATCCTGCAAACCTATAAAGAATCCCCCCCATTTCAAGGGTGTGCTACTAAGGGTCAACATCATGGACTCTCAGGTCGAGTAGCGATAATACATTCACCATCTCTGAGAAACGCTTTAGCATTATACACTAAAAGACGAGGTCTCAACTGAGTCCTGAAAAAAAAACAAGCATCCCTCATAAGTTCCCAACTTCAAGCACTGAGATCGAGAAACAATAGTACATTCATCCCAAAGGGTACAATATTATCGTCATATGAAAAGTGATTTAACTGAGTTCTTATGAGAGAACCAGGTCATCCTATGCGAGTTCCCAGTGGACCCTCGGGTGCGAGTGGGTTTTCCAACAAATGTGGTTTGCCACTGTCACCACTGGAGAGGGATGTTTCCACGAAGGTCCTTAATGATCAGTCCCCGGATGCACATAACTATAAAGGTCGTATTCTGAAGTAGGGAAGACCCCTATATTAGAACATTTCCAAGACGGTCATAGTCTGGGTGTGGAACTCACTACTACCCGCATGACAAGATATCATGAAGCCAGAGTGACTGTCCACGCTAAAAACCCTAGGGTGCACTCGAGCCTTGGTACTGGGCTCATCTCACAATAACCCCCATCCCACCAAACAGAAAAACCAGCACAGGCCAGACATTATAATAATGATGCATGATAAGTAAATACTGAAAGCAATAAATAAAGTTGTAAAGTAAATTGTAAATAAAATAGTAAACTAAACACACAACAGTGAACAGATAAACACCCAAAGAAACAAAAACAGACAAGCGATAGGATTGAGTCGCATAGGGAGCCAGAGAAACTGGTTGGGAAATTCCCAGCAGAGTCGCCAGCTATCGTACCCAGGATTTTCATCCTAGTACAAACGCTAAAGTGGCGCGGAAAAGAAACAGAGTCGCTGGCCAGGAATTTTTATCCCACATAAAGGGAAAGGTAATGCTACACAAACCGAAGAAAAAGGAAAGAACAAGATCTTACGAACCAAAGAGACTGAGTTCGGGAGTCGGTTACGAACTGAGAAGGTGTTAGCACCCCAGATCGTCTGCCATACCCGACGAGATCCATGCTTGCTTGAACTGTTTCAAAGGGTAAGAAAAACTGCTGCTGAACTGAAACTGCTACTGGAACTGGAAAAGAGAACGAAAAGTGCGGAAAAATGTAAGGAAAATAAAGAATGTGCTTGAATGGGCCCTACCCCACTGCCTATGTATCACATGGGAAATGAGAATCAGAGTCGACGTAGTTCCCCTAACTAGGGAGGAAATTTGTTTGTTTGTGTTTTTTTCCTGGTTGAACTGCTTATACCTATGTTAAGGTGTTGCAGGCTCGTCTGGTACGAGTGTGTTACCGTCTTACAAAGAAACAGGTTGAAGCGAGTTCTTTCATTATGAGTGAAAGAGGTGAGAAGAGAATTCCCACAGGAAAGTCGCTTATTGTTTGTTCAATTTTTTTAGAAGTTTTTTCTCTGAGCTTTGCACAAGAAAGCGTATTCAAGTCCTACTCCCCAAAGCTCTAATAAGGAGAGGATCCCCAAGACTTGGTTCCAGAGATTATGGCTTTAGTACACTACCCTATTTGTATTTATTAAGTGTTTTTCCTTTTTGAAGTGAAGAAGTGCTTTTTTGGTTTTTCTTTGTGAAATTGACTTTATGATTAGACTTGTACATCATGCTAGACAAGTTTACATTACCCCGATATAAGATAGAAGCAAATTCCTCATGGAATAATTCCATACACACAAAGTCACTTCGATCCTTATTAGATGTTTTTATTAGTTTTTTGTTTTGAGATGAGAGAGAGATAGAGAGAAACAACCAAAGGATCTTCAAAGGTAAAATGTCTAAGGGAAACTAAACCTAATGAATTTATCATGATTGGATAAACCTATGTTAGTGAGGTTTGAAAGAACTCTAATCCTAATGAGGAATAGAAAAGCAAAATAAGTTCTAACTCATTTCAAGAGTTGATGACGAGATTCGAACTCAAAGGGGATGGGAATGAAATGTTAAATAAACATAACATGCTTGTTACATTCACAAAGGAGAAATCTTTTAAAAGAGGAAGAAAGAAAGTAGAATGTGGATGCACATCCATATTCTTCATACTTACCATTAGCCCCTGAAAAGGTTAGTAAATCCATGATTTATGAAATAAAAAATGATAAAGAAGAAGACAATTAAGTACCGAACATCTCCTAAAATGATTAGTGTTCAAACTAGACTCAAACTTAAAGCTAAAGGTACCTAAAGGCTAGACAAAACCCAAAGTCAGCAGCTACGACAACACTTCAGCACACAAACAGCTATCACATGCAAATGATATACAAAAGCCTATTAATTTACAGCTACCTAACAGCATGACAACATGTGTAAAAAGTGAAAAAACAATGCAAGGCATCATACATTAACAACTTCTGTTCAAAAATACAGTAGTGAAATGCATGGCAGAATTAAGTCATTTAACATATAAATGAATGAGTAACAATACATGGATATGCACCACATGATGACATAAAAGGATGCAACATGATTAATGTGAACATGGATATGTGAATGCAAACATTTCAATCATTTTGCATTAATGGATTTTCACAAAAAGATAATGCACATTTTCAAAAAAAAAGTGAACATTTAATGCAAACAAAAAATCACAAAGTGAACATGCTATAATGCATTCTAACTAATGCAAATATTAATAATGAAATGCAAACATAAAGTAAACATCTAATCAAGAATGAGTGCAAGCATATATGGATCATTCACTTTTATCAATTAATATGCAACATGTTCAATTATGCACACGAGTGTCCAAAACATGCATCGATCATGAAAACAATGCAAAACATAACTTTAAACAATTATTATCATGCTAACAATGAGGTTAAAACATGGGAACAACATTCACAACACACCATGTGCACACATCCACAATTATGCTAAAAATTGGAAATGAACAATACGTGCATCGAAAGATGTCGAAGCTATATGAACCTACACCAAAACATCTCATAAAAACTCCCTAAAATCATATACTAAAGATCCATGATGATTGGAGGGGGAACGAATACCAAAAATACAAGAAAAAATAATAATTTTCCATTCTGGTTCAGTGGTGAGAGAAAAATGAGAGTGATGAGAGAAAAATGTGAAAAATGAATTGTTGTTGTGATGTTTGGAGAGAAAACTGCTTATATACATGCTAGGCTTGGAATGTGCTTTGGGTTAGGAACGAGGCTTGGGCATTAGATTAGGAGTTAGGTTTGAAATTATGGTTAGGAGTTAGATAGGAGTTGGTTAAGAAACCTTCTAGAACCTTCCCTTGGAAAATGGTAGAATATTCTAGAATATTCCCTTAGAAAGTAGTAGAATGAATTGCAATGTTAAAGTGAAAAAGTGTAGAAAACCCCTCCAAGCTAAAATATTGAATTTTTTTTCCAAATTTTCACGTGATAACCGGTTACTACCAGGGTGGTAACCGGTTACTTAACATAAAATTTGAATTTTCTTATTTTTTTAGTGGTACACCTTGGATATCCGGCGTTGGTCATTCGTTCTGAGATTATTTTTCATTTGAGACTCATAATTGATATTACCACCGAATAACCCTTGACCACATGCCTCATGCCTTAACCAATGATGTATGTTTTATTCATTTTTTTCATTTTATTTAAATGCAATGTATGAAAAGATATGCTAAATGACATGGAAATGAAGCATAAGCTACTTTAAATTGGTAAAAATAATAGGGCAAATTTTGGGGTGTTACAGTCTTCTGTAAAAGGAATATCTATATGGAGTTTCTCTATTACTTTAATGAATTTTTGATATTGGTCATTGATCTTAGTTTGTTTTAGTCTTTGCGGATATGGTATTGGTGGTTTGTATGGCGGGGGCATTACATTTGTTTTATCTTTGGCTTCTCCTTTTTCTTGATCTTTAGATTTCACTGGGTCTCCTTCTTCGTCCAAAGGTTCAACATATTTCTTAGAAGTTTTAGGTCCACATGTTGTCGGGTTATACGATTCATCATAAGCGGTCCCACTTCGTAAGGTAATGGCATTGGCTTGTCCTGTGGGGTTTTGTTGGGGTTGTCTAGGAAATTACCCTCTAGGTGTGGTCTGAGGTGCTTGGTTGAGAACTCCTTGAGAGATCTGGGTTTTAATCATCTTATTGTGAGTGACTATTTAGTCAACCTTGGTTCCTAATTGGGTAATCATTTCATTTACGTGAACGCTTTGGTTTAGGAATTCTTTGTTTTGCTGTTGTTGGGTTGAAATGAAGTTTTCCACGATTTTCTCAAGGTTTAGCTTTGGTGGCACAACTTGCATAGGTTGGTTTTGTCTCTGGGCTTGAAAACCGGGCGGTCTCGGAGGTGCTCCGTTTTGTATAGGATTATTGTTCTTGTAGGAGAAGTTTGGGCGATTCCTCCATCAAGTGTTATATGTATTTGAAAATGGGTTTCCTTGGGCATAGTTGACCTAGTCTGAGTGAGTCTCATTTAACAGATTGCATTCCGCAGATTGGTGTCCTTTGGTTCCATATAGTTCACATTCCGATGCGACTGCTGCTGCAGCGGCTGGGTTTGTATACATATGTTCCACTTTCAGGTCCAACACGTTCATTTTGGCTTGCAGCATGTCTATAAAACTTATCTTATGTATTCCTCCTTGGGCCTCTTTATTTTCCACTGTTGCACGATCTGTTCCCCATTGACAATGGTTTTGAGCTATATCTTCAATGAGAGTGCAAGCTTCAGGGTAAGGTTTGTTCATCAGAGCGCCGCCAGCGGCAGCGTCAATGGTCATCTTTGTGTTGTAATAAAGTCCATTATAGAAGGTATGAATTATTAGCCAGGATTCTAGAACATGATGTGGATATATTCCTAACAGGTTTTATATCTCTCCCAAGCTTCAAAGAGTGACTCACCTTGGTTTTGGGTGAATCTGGTCATTTGGTTTCCAAAAACAGCAGCCATACATGGGGGAAAATATCTAGATAGGAAAACTCTTCTAAGGTCTTCCCAGGTTGTTATTGAATTGGCTGGAAGGGAATCTAACAATGTAAGGGCTTTATCTCAGAGGGAAAATGGGAATAGTCTAAGGCGGATCGCCTCAGGGGTAGCATCGTTGGTTTTGAAAGTATCGACTACCTGGATAAAGACTTCTAGATGTTGATTTGGGTTCTCTGAAGGAAGACCAGTGAACTATTTTTGTTGTACTACTTGTAATAAGGACGGTTTCAGTTCGAAAATATTAGCAGGGATAATAGGGTTTACTATACTAAAAGTGGGTTTGTCATCTGATGGTTGGGCGAAATCCTTAAGGGGTCTTTGGTTGCGGACCTCGGCCATATTTTTATTAATTCTACGAAGTAAGAGACATGTGTGAGCATAACGTTCAGGTTCCGCTAAAGGATATATAAGACTACTGGTGCTACGGGTTCTTCGCATTGACCATCAAGCAAAGCCTTAGTCTAAACGGTGTAAAGGTAGGGTACAAAATTTGACATAATTGGTCCCCGACAACGGCACCAAAATGTTGATGCGGTGTTTTCGCAAGCATATGAATCACGTCAGAGTAATATAAAATATTATCGATCCCACAAAGACCAAACGCTAATCTATCAAATCCTATCGTTACGATGTTTATCTAAGGAAAATTAAAACAGGGTATATATAAGAGTGCACAGTAAAAGTAAAGTAAAGTAAAGTGCAAAGATGTAGATTAAGATGAAAACAACAGGCTTGAATGTAATTCACACGGCCAGATAACATTCCAATGCATGTAAATAAAACTACTTATAGGGCAATGTTTACTACTATATGAAAATAACTAATTTAATAGGATATGTCGCTTTCGTGTATTCAGAACCAAGTTTAACCTTTAAACAAACTCTTTTATTGTCACATATAAAAAGACGCACATTGTGTTAAAGTGATAAACCTATTTTTAAGAAATATAGTTTCTTGACTAAGTTGAAAAGTATTTTTATCTGGAACTTTTAAACAAAAGAGGTTCAGACAAACTAGATTTTAAATCCACTAACGCGTCCGAAAATAGTTTTGAAATTGTTTTTCTAAAGTATTAAAAATTCCTACTTAACTTAACAAAGCGTTGTCGCTTCCTTTGAAGAGTTAAGACTAACCAAGTTTACTGAAGGTTGGACGGCTTTCGATCTTACCTAACAGAATTAAAGTGCAGAAAACTTGTATTAAAGACCAAAATAGCCCTTAAGTATTTCTATCGATGCATTGTGTGAAATGTTATTTTAACTACGATCCTTACATTCTTGCCTTTTTAGATTTATCCAGACATGGAAATGTAAATAAACATATTGGATTTTTTCATATCAAAATAAATTCTTTTTGGATAAAAAGGTTTTGAAAGTAAAGTAATGTGAAATTAAAAAAAAGGTAAAGCGAGTGCAGAAAGTAAACAAAGTAAAAGCATTGGAAGAAATTAAAGAAAGTAAAGCGAGTGCAGAAAGTAAATAAAGTAAAGCGAGTGCGGAAAGTAAATAAAGTAAAGCGGTGCGAGAAATAAATAAAAATAAAAGCGGAATTCATAAATAGAAACCTGCTCCAATCGGAGGCTTGGTGTCTGAAAACAACTGGAAAATAACTTGAAATGAAAATGGCGGCAGGATTAACTTGCACCAAGCGCTCCAAACTCGATTACAGACTCGATTACACAAATGCGATAACTCCCCAATGTGAGAAGATTATCGCTTAAAAATTCTTGATTGTTTATGCCTAACTGTTGCAACTAATTTTGGATGAAGAGAAATGAACAATAACATCTCTATTTATAGCCAAGGGTGAAAAAGAGGAAAGACTGAAGTGCCCCAACTTCTTTTGGGAGAGAAACAAAGTGTAAAGGTGGCGCCCGCCACCCCCTCGTGGCGCCCTCCACATGAACCAAGGTGAAAATAAGTGGGAGACGTGGCAGTTGTCGGCAGTTGAGTCCTATCCAACTTATGACCTACCCCATGGTGCCCGCCATGTTGGGCACCACTTGTGCAATTCCTTCAAAAACTGGTTTTTTTGCTCGATTTCCTTCGTTTCTTCAAGAATGGATCTGGAAACACTTAGAACTTGAAAAAAAAAAAACACAAACATAATACAAGAAAGCGATAATAAAAACCTAAGAAACATGTGCAATTTGAGAAAAAAACGTGGTGTAATTCGGTGTTATCATGGGTATCGCTAAATTATTTTTTGGCCTAACAACGTGTAAACTAATTCACATGGTGGAGGAAAATATTTGGTTTTATAGAGAATTAAGAAGGGTGATTTGACACATTGTGGTTAGTGGATATCCTTTATTTGAGGACCTTCAATGGATGATGAATTCTTTACCTATTAGAGTTAAGGGATTGAGTTTTTACTCGAAACTAGAGGCTGCATTGTATGATTTTGTAGCTTCTATGACCCAATTATAGGTGTTACAAGCTCATATATTGAAATACCATTATGAACTTTGACTTTGACAGATTTTTGGATGGTCTTAGTGATATGATTCTAAATTTTGACCTCAAATATTTTCTTATAATTCTCTTATTTTTTATTGATGAGGTTTGCCCTGTCTATCGTAAAGAGTGCTTGAATACCTTTATAGAGCATATCGTTTATTATACGGGAGCTCTCATGCTTCAAATACCGACATGAATTTGTTAATGATGTCTTTTTTGATATTTTTTAGCACATGGAAGTATATGTGAAGAAAGAGATGCTTGTGAATTTCTTAATTGACTCAAAAGAGGAAAGGTTGATACCTAGACCAATAATATGTATTAAAAATGATAGAATAATTAAAATTATTTTTGAATAATTATTCAGTGTTGAATCACACTAAGAAATTTTAGTGTAGGGACAAAGAACAATGAAAACCAAAATAAACGACCTTTTGAAAAAAAAAACACTTTATGCAATAAAATATAAATTTAACTTGGCATAAGAAGATAAAAGTAAATACAATAAATATAATAACATGTTTACTAAATTTGATCTAACGATCTACTATGAGGGAGAGAGCAACTCTCTAGTTTACAATACTTTCAAGAGTTGTTACAAAATATTACAGATGAGTTACAAGAAAATAGACACCCAAGTTCTAAAGAACAAACTCTATTTTCTACTCAAGTGTTTCTCAATATATCAAACTCTCTATATATGAATAACTCAAGTCCAAAGTGTGTAGAAGTGATTCTTAATCTCCCTTAGATATCTACAATAGTTTCTTGAATTTCAAGAACATGCTCTTAGGAATTTATCCTTGTTTTTCTAAGATTATAACTAGGATTCCCAAACCTTTATTTATTTCCTCAGCTCTAAAGTAGTAAAAGTTGTGATAACAAGTATACAAGATATACATATTTATATCTGCTGAAACCCAACGGAACCATAACAAACCCAAAAATGAACTCATTAACAAACAATCCATGGACCAAAATAGAGAAGCCCACAAAATAAATGAACCAAGAAAATTGAACACAATGAACGAAAACCCAAACTGCTGTAGACCAACCCAAACCACCGCCTCGGTGTCGGTGATTTCCAATTTCTGACGATTGTTTCTTGCCGCCATTGACCACCTTTATTGAACCGCCTACCTGCAGTTTTGACGTCATCTGACGACCTCTTGGTTGCTTTTATGGATTTTTGGTGTTTGCAATCTCAAAATATATTTTCTTTCTCTTCATCACTTAAACTTTTAATGTTGAGTGAGAATATGGATAAAAACGGTTTAGAAGGGAGTTGAATAGGCCATTCCCCAATTTAAAAAAAAACAATTTTTTTGAAACATAATCAAAGTTTTACAAGCGAAAGAAAAATTAAAATAAGATGGAATCTTCGAAACTCATTAAGAGGATTTCTAACCAAGATATTACAATGATATTAGCAGATGAATGGTCTCTTCAAAGACGCGAACAAACAAAATAAACAAAGTTGTTTAATTCAAGCAATTTAAACATTCAATATAGACGTACTCTGATCATAATTGAATTTACGATAATTCAATAGATTTGGTGCATCACAATGTTGACACTTTCATAATTATCCTCATTCGAGACAACTGTAATCTGAGCATAATCATCATTACCCTTTTTTCAAGACAATCTCCCATGAAGTGATTGAGTTTTTTTTGAGAGAATTTCTTATCCCACCCTATGGGTCTCCCACACACCATGTGTATTTCCAATTATGTCCTCATTGATTTCGCTGATATATTTTCGGACGCACCATTTTTTTTTGTTTTACGTTGAAACATTCCACTGATATATCTGCGAAACTAGTGAATTTTAGCAAACTTTTTTTTTAATTAAGTCATACTAAATTGTCAGAGATGTATATATAATATTATAGAGACTAAAAACATATACTTAAAGTCAACACGATGAAGATCTTGAGTCAAAAGATTAGGTTTCCTGCCAATAGAAAACTTTGTTATCCGTATCTCTTTAATTTATTGTTTTGGTGTAACCATTAATCTTCATTCAATGTGTTGTATGATGAAAATAGATTCACTGCATATCAACTATAGAGTTTGATTAATAACTTATGTTACACGTAACAATTTCATTTGTTTACTTTTTCTTAAATAATGCCTTATAAATTATTAATGTTTTCATTTAATTATAGAAGCCCTTCTTTGTATCGAAAATTCTGATTCTCGTTCAGCAAGTGGTCATAAGAGTACCACTAATTTTGTGTCGACTCTACCATCTGTCTTGGATAACAGTAAAACATTACTTTTTTGACGTTATCCAAGACAAAGACAAACCTCTTATTTGTCAAACTTCTTTGATTTAGTGGTGGAGTCAGGATTCATGGGATGAATTAAGAAATTGTCTTTTTTGATAAGTGAAGCATTTTATCTCTGATTTCAAATCTCTTTGATTTAGTGGTGGAGCCAAGATTCTAACTCAGGAAGTGTAAACTATTTAAAATAATTATATCATAAAGTAATATATATATATATATATATATATATATATATATATATATATATATATATATATATATATATATATATATATATATATATATATATATATATATATATATATATATATATATATATATTGAGGACATCACTAGGACTTATACATATAAAAAATTGTTTTAATTTTGACCGAGTTGGGTCAAGAACCGCCTTAAAGTTTAAGGATGTCGTCGTTTATATATAAAAAAAACCAGTAGTGGCAATTAAATTTATTGTAGAAAACCTAAATGCTATAATTGACTAAAGCGATTGAAATGGGAAGGGAATAAATCTGAACTGCAGATTGACTCTTTTACAATATTTGGCTAATTGAAAATGTTGTTTCAGTAGTAATTTAATATACAGTCAAAGTCATTTAAAATTATCGATTTCTAATTTTCCCATGTGTGACCATTGACAACTTTGAATAAATACATAATTAAAATCGCAAAAAACAACAATCGAAAGAGAGGAAAAAAATAAATTGTATAGGTTGTTTCAAGATATTTTCTTGAGTAAAACAATATTTGTTGTAAGCCTATTGTTTCTGTAAATATAAAACACATACAATTTGGAATGGAAAAAGAAGTATTCTTGTCATGAACACAATCCTAAAATTCAACCACGGTTTAGATAGTGGTATGGTGAATTTTTTTTTAATATAACACACTTTATAAAATTATTTTCCAAAATAACATATATTTGAAAAAAATTACCAAACTAACATAGTTTGGTAACATGTTCGCCAAATGAAATGAAGAACATATCTATTTTAGGAGCAATTCGCCAAATGGATTGGCTAGCCCTAAAAAATTTGGCCTAATTCGTCATACCATTTGGCGAATGAGTGTACTTGCATGTACCAATTCGCCAAATGGTTTGATGCATGTGCATGTGATTTTTTTTTTAATTTTTGGATTTAAGTTTTTTTATATTTTTGTGTTATTCATATATATATATATATATATATATATTTATATATATATATATATATATATAGTTATATATATATATATATATTATATATATATATATATATATATATATATATATATATATATATATATATATATATATATATATATATATATATATATATATATATATATATATATATATATATATATATATAAGTAAAAAAATTTGCAAACCCTAGGTATATATATATATATATATATATATATATTTATATATATATATATATATATATATATATATATATATATATATATATACACGTATACATATATATATATATATATATGTATATATATATACTTATACATATATATATACCTAGGGTTTGCAAATTTTTTTACTATATATATGCCTCACTCATAAACATAAGATTCATCTCACTCCATCCTTACAAACCCTCTCTCATTCAGTCCTTTCAGTCTCCCTCTCTCACAATATGGCTTCTCCCCGTCCATCTAATTATGCATCGGCACCGTCTTCCTCAACATCAGAAGAACCGCTTCCAAAATTTGATATCTTGAAGAAAAATGCTTTAGTGTTTTTCTCGGCCACAAAGCCTCCTCTGAAGATGCTGTTATGGAACCCCCAAACTTTGGAACACTTGCACAGAGAATTAACCCGCTGGTTAGAGGGAGAGATCGGCCACAAAGAAAAGATAATTAAAATTGAGAAGCGGGTTGTGGAGTTTGGTGTGACGAAATGGAGAAAAATTGTCAATGATGCAGGTGTTTTGTCGATGATGCTAGGTGGAGGTGAAGTTGTCCTGATGGTTCTGATAGGCTAGATTTGTTGAATCTTGCAGTTGTTCTATTTATGTATGGTCATGTCTGAATTTATGTTTTTTTCCGTTTTATTTATGTACGCTCATTTTCTGAATCATGTATTTCCTTGTTTTATTTATGTATGTTCGTGTTTGTGGTTGTATGATTTTACTGATATGAATTAAACGAACTAGGCTTCCATATAAAATAAATACGGTTACAATGACTTAATTTACGATGTTGAGCTTGGTCCAACGTTGGGACATTTTTTTCGATTGTGCCCGGGCTGACGACATGAACTACACAGTCTCACCATCTTATTCGCCGTATCCATTTCGGTGCGAATACGCGTGCTGTTAGGACGGCATTTTTTCTTTCTTCGCATGTTCTCGTTGTGCTAGACTATTTCCCCATTGTAGGAGGGCCAGTAGTCCTCATTTGCAACAACCGGAAAGCTTTTGTTGTAGACGTTGCAAAGGTTGTGCACTTGGTAAACAGGGGATAGTAAGCCTGAAGGGTCCAGCCGAACCTTCGAACATGCCGCTATGACATGGGAGCAAGGCATGCGAAAGGCTTGAAATTTACCACAGTCGCACCAATTGTTATCAAGTTCCACCCGATAGGATCCCCTCGGTCTCCCTTCGTTGTGATCCATGATCTCATCAACATTGAAATGTCCCTTATTGCGGTTAAACACGGTGACCACATGTGTGTTAGACTTGGATGCTTCGTCTTTGATGAATGTCATAGAACTATCGCTGAACACTTGACCAGACTGTAGGATTGAACTCCACTTTGAACGCCTGGTGTCAAAAAGTGCTCCGAGCCTAAAGTAGGTTGACCTCACCAAAGCGGTTATCGGTAGGTTGCGGATTCCTTTGAAAACAGAGTTCATGGATTCAACGAGGTTTGTTGTCATGTGACCCCAGCGTTGTCCTTTGTCGTAGGCCCTGGTACACTTATCTAAAGGAATCTGGTTTATCCATCTGAATGCATCTTCATTCGCCATTCTGATTTCGTCACGATAATGTTTGAATGGCGGTTCGGTTAATGAGTACCCTGCATTCACGACCTTCTTCCGCAGTGTCTTATCTTTGATCTCTCTCATGAAGTTTTGCGCTATGTGTCTAATACAATAGACATGTGTTGAAGGCGGTTCCTGCCAGCCGTTATCAACATTCTTCCATGCACTCTCAATTGATGCATGTCTGTCCGAAATCAAACATAAGTTAGACTGGGGAGCCACATGGTTGCGAAGATTTTTTAGGAAAAAACTCCATCCCTCGGCAGTCTCTCCCTCGACGATAGCGAATGCAATTGGAAAGATATTGCTGTTGCCGTCCTGTGCCACTGCCATCAATAGAGTTCCTTTGTATTTCCCGTAGAGCCATGTTCCATCAATTTGGATTATAGGCTTGCAGAAGGAAAAACCCTTTATACATGGGTCAAAAGCCCAAAAGAGCCGGTGGAATATGCCATTTCCACTGACACAATGACTTTCCGAAGTATACGCCGGCAAGGTCTCTAGGATGACAACGGTCCCAGGTGCATAGTGCTTCAGTGCCAGCAAAAACTTTGGGAGTTCTTTGTACGAGTCCTTCCAATTTCCGAATACAACGGCAACAACCTTAGTTCTAGCAATCCAGGCTTTCCTGTATGATGAAGTATAGTTGTGCTTCTGAACTATGTGCTTAATTATCGTGCTGACCTTGACCGAAGGATCGTCAGCAACGATTGATAGGATATCGTTGCATATTAGCTGAGAGCTCAGTTGCCGATGATCCTGCAGTGAGTTGGTTATGACACATGTATGCTCCGGTCCCATTGAAGCAACCTTCCAATTTTCACTTCTTTTTCTGTATGATGCTGTCAATCGAAACGGGCATGCCACGTTACGACAACGTATCATATATAGGGTAGGATTCGTTCGGTCGACCCTATAATCAGCCGATAAATCCATGTGGTAAAATTTTATAGCTCTAACGCATTCTTCTTTTGTTCGAAAATGGTCGCCCTCCTTTAATGAACCCTGCCTTTGTGGATACGGATCATAAAATATGTCTGAAGATGGGTCTTCACTTCCCAAGTTCAAGTTTGTCATGTGTGGAGGAGGACGATATACATGACTGGCCGGAACCTCGTCTTCATTGACCATTTCATCAACTACTGCCTCCTCTTGTTCCTCGTCCTCATCAACAACATCCACTTCAGCCAAATCATTGTCAGATTCGATAAAGACTTGAGAATGATCAATGGGCTGAGACATTTGTTGTTGGTGAAACGTAACATACAACTCGATATCATTGAAACCAGAATACTCATGGCTTAGAAACATAGTACGAACACTTTCGTCGTCAGAGATAGTTAATTGGAAATACATGACCTGGTTATCCTCATAGAATACTGGATTTTTGTAAATAATGACGTCCACTAGACCACGCTGCATTTTGTTTTCCAATCTCTTTTTTAGATGAGCGAAATTGGATTGTCGGACGATTGAGAACCGAGTAACCTCGGTGTTTCGAAAGTTGAAACCAGAATGGTTACATTCAAATATTTCGCCATTTGTATGGGCGTTGATCATATACTGGGGTATTTGAGACATAGTTCGTATTCAAAGACTATTTTAGATACGAAAATGTTTTGCAGTTTATGGTACAATGAAGATATGAAACTAATCTATAAATAGTAAAGGCAAAAATATATTTTATGGTTATATTTAGTGTTCTGAATTAATGTGAATTAATGTCTCATAGGCTTATCTCCTGCACCATATAGGCTTATCTCCTGCACCATATAGGGTTATCTTCTCCACATATGTCTTATCTTCTGCACATATAGGTCTAGCATCTGCACATATAGGGCTATCTTCTGCACATATAGGTGTAGGCATCTGCACATATAAATATATATATATATGTATAAGTATAAGTATAAGTATATATATATATATATATATATATATATATATATACATTAATGAAACCCTAATTATATATATATATATATATATATATATATATATATATATATATATATATATATACATTAATGAAACT
>OZ014522.1:474072519-474220019 GCA_963966055.1 Lathyrus aphaca | reverse complement strand
ATGTTAGTTTGGTAATTTTTTCCAAATATATGTTATTTTGGAATTTTATTTTATAAAGTATGTTATATTAAAAAAAAATTCGTGGTATGGTAGCCTAATAATTTAGGGAATGTGTCAGTATATTGAATCTAATCCATTAAAGGCGAGTTTGAATATGTTTTAGTTTTTAGTTTTTAAAAATTATTGTGTAAATAAATTTTAAAAGATAATTTTAAAGAATTAAATAAAATAAAATATGTTTGATAATTTTATTTTTAAAACTCTTTTAAAATTGTAAAATATTAAAAATTTGTCATTAATAAAGAAGTGTGTAATTTTTCTTTTGTTTTTTCTTCTTTTTAGTTTCCAAAATTAAAAATCCAAAATCCAAATATCAAAAATCTATTTTAATTTCTTAATTTTTAAACTTTTAAATAGAGAATAATTTTCAAAAATTAATTTTATAAAATTATACTACCAACCAATTTTTAATTTTTAAATTTTAAAAATTAAAAAACAGTTTTACAAAACTAAATTAAACACACCCTAAATCTTTCGTGTTTTCTTGCTAGGATTTCTGGAGACTTACGAGCTCTCTCTTCATTGTCATGCCTAAATCTAAATGTGTTGCAGATCATATCAATTTTTTTCCTAACAATAGTTAGATGATGTAAGTGTTCCTACAAGGTACGAATATACTACTATTCTCCTTAATCAATTGTGCAGAAAATGCATGTGGTACTAATTTTTTGAGATCAGAGATATGTTACTGATTTAGACATATCTTTAATTCCTCTTGAATTATGTATGTTTCTAAATGTGAGATCGCCATAGTCCCTCTTTGAACTAGGTCATCACTGGATCGAAGTTCTACATAACTCTGGAAAAAATGAATGTATGATCATGTACAATGTAAGCATGCAACATTATCAACATCATCAACGTCATCAACATCATCAACATCATTAACATCATCAAAAACATCATTAACATCATAAACATCATCTGAAACATCATTAACACCCTCAACATCATAAACATTATAAAAACATCATCAAAAGGTTCCACTGTTGAACATATAGGTTGTCAATCACAGGTCGTTACTGTAATCCTTTCGGATTACTATTCATCATAAATTGCGAATTATAGTCGTCATTGTAATCCTTTTGGATTACTAATCATAAAAAATCACCAATTAAGGCCAACATTGTAATCTTTTCGAATAACTAATCATAAAATATCGTCAATTAAGATTATCACTTTAATTCTTTTTGTTGTAAATGTGTCTTAAAACCTTGGTTGATTAAGAGAAGAAAAACATATTTTGGAGATAGCATTTACCGCAAAAAATCGGAAGTTTTAGAAAGTCGGACGGAAAAAAATTGGTGCGGTGAGCGTGGAGAAGATGCTTTCAAATAAGTATGAGATGGAAAATTTCACCGGTGTGAACGAATTCGGTCTGTGGTGCATGAAGATGAAAGCCCTACTTGTTCAACAGGGTTGTTTGGAAGCGTTAAAGGGAGAGACAACCATGAATGTTGTGTTAATGGAAGCTGAAAAGACGTTGCCCAGTTACAAGTTTTTCCACTGTATGCAGTTTATAATGCTGCATGAAGAAATCTAGTTTTGTTTTCTTGTTGGTATAGAGTTTGGTCCAAGGTGGAAATTTGTGGAATATTGGATCAAACTCTGATACGAAAGAGGTTTAGCATGAAGTCGAAGTTGGTTCACAAGCTAGTGCAGAAGTTATACATATTGTAGTCGAAGTCAGTTCTAGTATGTAATATGTTTAATTGTTTCCTTGATGTTGTAGATTTTGTTCCAAGGTGGAAATTTGTGAGATATTGGAATTAACTCTAGGTTTATCATGTCGTCGAAATCTACTTACATGTTGTTGTTTAATTGGGCCTTGTGTTATGGATCCAATTGTTTAAGTTAGCTTGTACCCTAAGTTAGTTTGTAATGGGTATTTGTTAAAAATCCCATTAGGTTAGTGTGTTAGTTTTCTTATAAATAACATACTAGTCTCTCATCTTTTAAATAAGGGAAAATAGGAAAATAAAACCCTAATTCAAAAGTGAGAGAAGTTATTTGTTATTCTTGTATACTTGTAATCTTATTTAAAGAGAAAGGAAAGAATAACAGTTTATAACCAATCCTTATTGTTATCTTTGGTTACCCTAAACTATATCCATTGTGGGTTTCTTAATCGATCAAGGAACCAATTATACTTTATTTCTAAGGTATCAGATTCACAACACTTTCAAATTACTATATTACAAAATTATCGTTTAAAAAAATTATTTATTTATGATAAAAAAGGGCAAAATTATTTTATTACCCAAATCTCCAACTCATCAAAATTCTCAGGGAAACACAAAATATCTCAACACTTCTCAATTCTCAAAAATAACTCTAGAGTAACCCAAAAGTACTCTAAAGTACCCAACATGCTCTAATAGTAAAGGTTTCACTGATGATAACTATACTAAGCATAAAGACAGACAATTTGACTCAAATTGTTCAAAACTGACCCTAAGGGAACCAAATGGTCACTAATGTCGAAATTGCTCAAACACATCAACAGAGTAATAATAATTTAAATTTTACTCACAACACATCAAAATGGTGACTTTTTTTGTCTTTAACTCAACTGAGCTCTCAGGCGAACTCTAAAATAATTTCCAAAACTCTAAAACAACTTTAAAGAACTCTAGAGTGCTCAATTATAACTTTTGCATGATTGATATAGACACAAAAATAACTAAGGGTTTGCAGTCTCACTCAAGTAATAATTTGACTAAAACAACTATAATGTAACTAATATGTCTCTTAAACTTAACAATAGGGTAATAAAAGGTAATTAATAACTGCTGAAACAACTTCCGATCCTATTTATGACTTTTTTGACTTTTCAAAATTTCCCTACTTTTTATTTTATTTTTTTTACTTTTTCGACTTTTTTCGATTTTTTCAACTTTTTCGACTTTTTTGTTGTTGACTTTTAAGACTTTTTCATGAAAAGGTGTAACACCCAATTTCTACCCGATAATTAATAATAAAATCAGAGTATAAACTTTCCAACAAACAAATGAGATAATACATTTTCAACTTAAAGAACAACATTCAAACACTTGATTAGTCTTTAAAACGCAACACTTTCATTATCACGCAACACTTTCATAAAATTCAACTTAAATAACAAAACTCGTGTGCAACATCAAAACAACTTTAAACAACCATCTTTAATGAAACAACTTTAAATTCAGCAACATAATAAAATCCAACACGAACATAAAGCATGCGTTATCCCCCTGAGTGCTACATATCAGAGCGACAACACCGACTCGAATCTACTAAGGTAAGCAGCTATACGTTGGATTACCTGCACGTTACCCACAGAGGTCAACATTCAAACAAAAGGGGTGAGATATCGAACTATATAATTAAATATATGATAAATAACATATTAAATTAGATTATATAAACCACCACTTCACAACTCACAAACAACTTAAATCAACCCAAGATACAACTCAACAACATAATATGCAACTTTGACAAATGCACATGCATGTGGTACCATTGTAGAAAAACTCCCAACTTAATAATTTTGCCAATTAATAGAGGCATCAACAACAAGGCATAAGCCTTCAACTTGATTTTGTCAATCCATGCCAACTTACCGAGCAACAACTCCAACTTAAATAATGATATATAATGCGACTCAATATGAATGTCAATCAACAACAATTATAACTACATAGCAATACAACAAAATTTCAAATTTGGCCAAAGGCCTGCAACTTATATTCTTGTCATTTATAAGACACTGCAACTTAATCCACAACCAACAACTTCACAACTTACAACAAAAGAAACACAACGCAAGAACAACTGATTATACCGCATTCTTATTCACGCAAGTTTAGACTAAAACCAATTAATTAAAGTATCTGCTACATTATTTTATTACTACTTATTTCTATCTTATTATCATGTCTCTCTCACTTTCCTATAACACTGTCAGTAAGCCAATTTATCAAAACCTGCTACCAAATACTACTTCACTGTCACACAATTATTCTTCTGCCAATTCATCACTTCCCTACTATTTAAACTACTTACAAAGGTCCTAATTCAATTAATTAAGTCTTGGTAATTAGTTACTTAATTTATTTATGTTTCTGAACTAAAATTAAGGTATCAGTTGCCATGCCAGACAACACAACAGAAAACACATAAACCACGAAGCAGAAACAAAAATCCAATATAACCCGTGTGACCCTCGTCACACTTGTGATTGTGACGGTCGTCCTAGGGAGTTGACGAGCGTTATACATCCCTGACGGACGTCAGGCAAATGGGACGGTTGTTCCTCAACCAAAATCTACAACTTCTCTATTTATCTCCTTTGTCTCCCATCTCTGTAATTCCTTCATAATTTCTTCTTTGACTATTTAACTAATCAACCCAGCACATAATTTAACAACAACACAACATATTCATACACCAACAACACTGAATGATCAATTGACGATTAATTCAACAACATAATTGAATTCTCTTATTCAACCAAAACAACTTATTTAACCAAAATAACACAACATACCAACAGAACAATCTATACGCCCGATCCCACATGTTTTCATCATACAATCTTGATTATAGAGTTAGAACCCCACCCTTACCTTGGATTGAAGGTGACTCTAACACTTTGATCTGAACCCTAGATTTTCCTATCCTAAGCCACTTCATGTAACCTTCTTCTCACTTATTGTTTTCCTTATTTCACTGATAACCTATTTTTCTATAATTATAATTAACTCATGGTTTTAATTAAATCTTAATAATTTCCATTTGGGCCTAAACCATACACTCCTCACAATTACTATTTCTATTACAACCAAGCCCACGTATCAATAATAACATAATTCTATTATTAAACCCGTCAACTTAATCAACTTAACTTAATCCAACTAACGAAGACACAACTTAAATTAACTTAATCGACTAAATATACTTAAAATCAAACCAACGTAATACAACGATATTTAATTAAATAAATAATTAAATAAACAGGGTGTTACAACTATCCCCCACTTAGGATATTTTCGTCCTCGAAAATCTTACCTTGCTTAAACAACTCAGGATAAGATTCCCGCATCTTGCTTTCCAACTCCCAAGTCATACTCTCTTCGGATGCTCCCAACCAGACTACTTTCACCAACACAATATCCTTGCCTCTTAGAGTCTTCATCTCACGATTTTCGATTCGCACAGGTATCATGTCATTAGTAAGATTATCCAGTACTTGCACATCATCCATACTAATCACATGAGATGGATATGAAATGTAGTTCTAAAGTTGCGACACGTGAAACACATCATGCAAATTCCAAAGATTAGGAGGTAAAACCACTCTATAAGCAAAATTTCCAAATCTGTCCGAAATCTGATACGGACCAATGAAACGAGGAATGGGTTTCTTATATTCCAACGCACGCCTAACACCGGTTACATGTGTAACTCTAAAAAATACATGATCACCAGCTTGAAATTCCAAATCTTTCCTTCGCTTGCCATGATAACTCTTTTGCCTACCTTGGGAAGTTTTCATCTTTTCTCGAATTAACTTCACCTTATTAGTAGTCTCTCAAACAATCTCATGTCCAAGCACTACATTTTCTCCAGATTCTCGCCAACACAAAGGAGTCCTACATCTCCGACCATACAATGCTTCAAAAGGTGCCATCCCAATACTATAATGGTAACTATTGTTATACGTGAATTCTATCAACGAAAGATAAGTATTCCACGAACCTCTCTGCTCAAGAACACATGTTCTCAACAAATCCTCTAGTGACTGAATAGTTTTCTCGGTCTGACCACCTGTCTGAGGATGATACGCTGAACTCAACCTCAACTTAGAACCCAATGACTCTTGCAATCTCTTCTGAAAATCAGAAGTAAACCTCAGATATCTATCTAACACAATACAAATGGAACACCATGCAACTTGACAATCACACTAGTATAAATCTCTACCAACTTTGATACTGGAAAATTGATGTTAATAGGAATGAAATGAACCGACTTCGTAAGCCTATCAAATATCCGCCAAATCGAATCAAGTCATCTTGACATATTAAGCAATCCTGCCACAAAGTCCATTGAAATGCTATCCTATTTCCATTATGGAACTTCTAATGGTTGCGTCAAGCCTACATGCTTATGATGTTCAACTTTTGACTTTTGAAAAGTTAAACATGCATACACAAAATGCGCTACATCGTTCTTCATTCCAGGCCACCAAAACAAATTCTTCAAATCTTGATACATCTTTGTAGCTCCTGGATGAATAATCAACTTGCTCCTATGAATCTCTTCAAGAATCACTTTCTTCATTTCTGCATCATTAGGAATACAAATTCGATCATAGAATCTCAACACACCTTGTGCATCTATCTTGAAATCATTATTCTCAGACTGATCGATTCCTACCATCGAATATACCAATTTCACATCTAACTTCTGAGCTTCTCTGATACTATCTAGAAAATCATTGTTAGTCTTTAACATTCCCAACATAACACTTTTCGGTGTCACTTTGCAAGCTAAACTCATATCCCTGAACTGTTCAATTAGTTCCAACTCTTTAATCATCATCACCGACATATGCAATGTTTTCTAACTTAAGACATCAGCTACAACATTAGCTTTACCTAGATGATAGTTCAAACCGAAATCATAATTATTTAATAACTCCAACCACCTTCTTTGTCTCATATTCAACTCCTTCTGGTCAAACAAATACTTTAAACTCTTATGGTCACTTAACATTTCAAATCTAGAACCATAAAGATAATGTCTCCAAATCTTCAGCATAAAAACAACCGCAACAAGTTCTAAATCATGCGTAGGATAGTTCTTTTCATGAGTTCTCAACTTCCTTAACGCATACACAACTACCATATTATTCTGCATAAGTACACATCTTAAACCCATCATAGAAGCATCACAATATACCATAAACGTTTCTCCTGAATTCGGTAATGTCAAAACTAGAGCTGACGTTAACCTCTTCTTCAATTCTATGAAACTTTCTTTGCATCGAATGTCCCACATAAAAGATTTAATTTTACAAGTCAACTTAGTAAACAGAAGTACCAACTTAGAAAAATCTTCGATAAACCTTATATAATAACCAAGTAGACCCAAAAAGCTTTTAATCTCAGTAACCGACTTTGGAGTTTCCCACTGCAACACAACATCTACTTTAGATGGATCCATAACAATGCCACTACCCGAAATGACATGCCCAAGAAAGCTATCTTCCTTCAACCAAAACTCACACTTAGACAATTTTGCATACAACTTTTTATCTTTCAAAACTTGTAATACTAGTTTCAAGTGTTCTTCACGCTCTTCTTCCGACTAAGAGTAAATCAATATATCATCAATGAACACTACCACAAAACGATCCAAATAGGTATGAAAGATACTGTTCTAAACGTCATCTTCTAAACGTCATCGAATACTCGTAATGTCCATAACGTGTTTTAAACGTCATCTTCTAAATATCCTCATCTTTCACTTTAATCTGATGATAGCCCGATCTCAAATCGATCTTGCTAAACATACAAGCACCTACCAACCAATCCATCGAATCTTCTATTCTCGGAAGCGGGTATTTGTTCTTAATCGTCACTATTTAATTGTCTATACACTTGGTCTCACAAACTTCTTCTCAAGTAGATCCTCCAATTGTTTCTTTAATTCTGACAATTCAGATGCATACATCATGTACGGTTCCATAAACACATGTCCAGTACCAAGTACAAGATCCATCGCAAATTCAATTTCCTTCTCTGGCGGCACATCAAGAATTTCATCAGGGAATACTTCAGGAAATTCATGTACCAACTGCAACTCCTCAATCTTACCTTTGCTCTTAATAGATAACGACACCATCAACGAAAACATCTGAGCTTCTTCTTTCATCAACTGTTGCAATTCTCTGAAAGACAACAAACCAACTCCCTTTTCCTCACGAGTAGAAAACCTCACCGACTTGCTATAGCAATTGATACAAACATAGTTATATTCTAACCAATTCATTCCTAAATCACATCCATTCCGGTTAACGGCAAACACACTAAATCAACAACAAAGTCTCTATCTAAAATAGATAATAAACACTTTAGACACACAAGAGAATTGGTCAGTGATCCCTTAGCCGAAATCTCAACGAACAGTTCTTCATTCATAGCGGACAACTTAAGTCCCAATCTTTTAACACAACCAGCAACAATAAAGCAATGAGTAGCACCAGTATCAATAACAGTAATTAAAAGAGTACTATTAATGAAACATGTACCTCTGATGAGTCTGTCCTCCTTAGTTGTATGAGTCCCAGCCAACGCGAACACTTTTCTAGTCTACGTCTTCTTTGTTTTCTGACACTGATTACCAATGTCCTTCTTCACCATAATTAAAGCAAATCATCTCTTTATGCTTGCATTCAGATATTGCATGCCCAGTCTTACCACAATGGAAACACCTATTCACCTCAGCAGTACACACATTACTCTTATGACCAGGTTTCCCACATTTGAAACAAACAATACCAGGAGGAACATCTCCCCCACTAGTTCTCTTACTATCAACCATACTCTGTTTACCTTTCCCAGCTGGAGCATCATAAGGCTTGCCACAATTCTGTTGATGCTTATCCTTCCTCTAATTATTAATCTTGTAATGAGAATTGTTATCCTCTTCATAAATCCTACAACTTTCAACCAAATCAGCAAAGACACGGATCTTCTGATATCCAATTGCCTTCTTAATCTTTGGACGTAACCCATTCTCAAACTTGATTCACTTTGAAAATTCAGTATTTTCCTCACTATAATGCGGGCAAAACTTAGCCAACTCAACAAACTTCACAGCATAATCAGTAACCAACATGTTACCTTGCTTCAGCTCAAGGAACTCAATCTCCTTTTTTCCAGGAACATCCTCTGGATAATACTTCCTCATAAATTACCTAGGGAACACAACCCAAGTGATCTCCTCACCTGCAACATCCAATCTCTGACGAGTCTCTAGCCACCAATCATCAGCTTCGACTACCAACATATGAGTCCCATACCTAACCTTCTGTGTTGTAGTGCAATCCATCACACAAAATATTCTCTCGATCTCTTTCAACCAAGCCAACACCGCATCAGGATCATACTAACCCTTGAAGGTAGGCGGATTATCCCTCTGAAAGGTCACCAAACTACGAGATCCAACGTCCTCGCCAGCGCTCGATAAATTCTGCAGAGCCTGAGCCATTGCTTGCATAGCAGCAGCCATCGCAACATTGTTCCTTCAGCCATCTCAACTTAATCACTACAACACAACCAAAGGTTAGAACTAGATAACAATACTTGATTGTTAAATAACTACGACTCGAAAACTTGGCCGATCAAGGAGATTTCAGATCATCAAGAATCAGGAGTTTCTAAATTAGGGTTTTCATAGGAAAAGTCAACTGAACTTTGACCAGCCATAACTTTCACATGCTTCATCAGAAATTTACCATCCAAAGCTCATTTTGAAGGAAATTGAATTCTCTACAACTTTGTGTATCACAAGCCAAGCCCAAAAATGCTTCATTTGGAAGGTATGAGCTAAGACATTATAGGTCATTTTAAAAGTCAACAAAAAGTCAACATCTTCCAAAGAGCATAACTTGAGAATGGTAAAAGATATGGACATGAGACCAAAGAGGTTGGTTATAGGACTCTCGAAGATTTCTAAAATGTCCAAGAACACCTTCATAGCATTAAAATTGAAGGATTTGTGCCCTTGCAAAGTTGGGAAATTTTTGGGAAGTTTATGAAGCAAATGAGGCCTTATAACCAATTTTTGCTAAATGAGCCCACCAAATTGCCATCCAATCTTCATAATATCATCAAGCACGACCCAGCCCATGCATTTTCTGATTTTTTATATTTTATTTAGTATTTATTTGAATTTTATTCATTAAAATACAAATTAAATTAAAATAAAATATGAAAATCATATATTTGGAAGAGATTATGATTCTAGAAGGTCATAAACATCAATTATAGATGATTGATCTGATCCAAATTCGTGCTAGCTTGATTTGGCAAGGTTAGATGTGATCGTTTTCAATATTTGAAAGATAGAAACTTCATGATCAAGCAATCATTAAAAAGCCCATAAATCCATAACTTTTTGACCTAATTCAACTCTCTATATGTACACAAACTAATCACAATACAAAGGGACGATTTTCCGGCATCCACACATATCCTTCAAAGCTTCAAAATATCAAGAAAAAGTGACATTCAGTTTTGGACTTAGAGGGACTCTCAAGACAAAATAAAGGTTGCAAATCATTCCTTGAAGGCCACTGAGTGTTTCTGGATCATAAAACCATCCATTCATGCACTGAATCATGCTAACCGAATCACTCTTATTCATGTTTTATATTTTTTTCGATTTCATACTTCCATGCGTCATTAACTGATTTTACTTGTTGATTCGTGTTTGTTTTGAAGCATAGAAGCTTTCTGGATAAACCAATTGAAGTTTCATGACCTAAATCGCATTCCACCATTGTTAGGGTTTGAACGACCAACTTAGGGTTTTGTGATTTAGACAATATAAATAAATTCTAGAAACATAGGAAGATTGTATGATTCATAAGGATCACATTGCACTAATCAATTTGAATAAATTTTACTGTTTACTTGCTGTTTGAGTTTCGTAGGTCAAGAACATGGAAGAACACGCAAGAAAATTCGCAGGAAAAGTTGTATGAAAATGCGCAGGAAATTTGGTGAAGAAGATGAAGTTTGGCGCTGAAATCAGAATTCAAATATTTGTTTTAAAATATATTGTTTTGTTGTTGATTTAATTTCAAGCGCGTGCAGTTAGCTCAGTTGGTTTGTGTGTTTGTTTGTAAACGAATGGTCCTGGGTTCAAACCTCCCCCAGGCCATTTTGTTTTGTTTTATTTTTTGGTGTTTTTGCAGGTTAGTAATAAAACAATTGGAGTTCATACCCTATCACATGCACGCGTTTGGCCTGGTGGTAGCATTGTGAGTCCAAGAGAGGTCGGACCTAGGGCGTGGGTTCGATCCCTGCCCCAGGTAAGTTTTTTTATTCATTTTCTCATTTATTTTTGTTTTATAATTAATATAAATTATATTTCTTATAAGAAAATTATATTTAAATAATAATATGTAAATATATATGTATAACTTCATATTTTCTAAAAAATTCTAATTTATTTTTCTAAAATTTAATTTGGTTTATATTTAATTTAAATTTTTTTTTATATTATTATTGAATATTTTTTATATAAATAATTTAATTAAGTTTATATTAAATAATCAAAACCCTAATCCTGATTTTTCTTAATTGTAAAATTAACCCTAATTTTTGTTTAACTTTAAATATTGAATTTAATTAATTTTTCTAATATATAGTTAAATAATTAATCATGTTTTGTAAATATTTATTCTATGGTTTATTATTATTATTCTCATTATATTATTTTCTTTTAAAAAATTCCTTAAAATTGCTTATTTAATTTAAAAATATTCTCTTAACTTGTATATATTTTTTGTATATTTGTGCTAACCTCTTCCTCTTATAATTATTTTATTACTAATCATTTTAATTATAATTTCTCTATATATTTATTATTCATATTATAATGTAATTGCGAAAGCCTTGTAATAGTCGTAGGTTTATTATTGTTTTTATGTTATTGTTTATAAATGTTTTTGCCATGGTTAGTAACTATAGGGAGTGATAACCTGTTGGTGATTTAAAATTAATTTAGAATGACTTACTTAATAAGATAAATATATGAATATGAACACTCACACACGTAAGTCGACCTTTGATCTCCATCCTACACTTTCTAAGGGTATTCCTCATGTTGCCTAATTATAAGGTCAAGTAAGGTGTCTTAAAGCAAAGTCCCTTTTCATAAAATATCATCAAGTCCCTTTTAAGATTATAAGATCAAGTCCCTTCGATATTGCCTATGGTAAATGATCTTGTCCCTTCGAATAAAAGATGATAAGCCCCTTCGTATTGCTAAGACACCTTACAGTTGCCTCAACACAGATGTCCCTTCACATGGCCCTTATTACATCCAAGGTAATGACTACCTATTCCTTAATAATAGGGACAGTCTTACCATTGAAAGAACATAAGAACAATAAAGATTTAACATAGGGTAGGTTCCTCTTAATTACTTGCTCACACATTCCAAAATACTTTTACACTTCACTTTTCAAACAAATTTTCAAAAAATAAGTCTTTATATACATCCATACGAGGATCATTATAAAGTACTTAGAAAGTTTCTAATCACACACTACACCTTTCCAAAACAATTTAAAATGAGCTAAGTAACTAAGAGCCCATGGATAACCATGGATATAAAGGGTGCTAACACCTTCCCTTTATATAACCTACCCCCGAACTCAAAATATTTTTAAGGTCTTTCCTGTTCTTTTATTTCCTTTCCTATTGGATAAAATAAAAGTCGGTGGCGACTCTTGCTATCCGCAACATTTAACTAAAGTCAGTTCTCCCACCGTGTTACAGAACTGACGACTCTGCTGGGGATTTAATAAAAGAGGGGTACCCTTAGGAATTAGATCACTTAAATTGTTTGCTTTGGTTTGCTTTATATTTATCTGTTGGGCTCTTATGTGTGAAAGATCCTAACCCGGATCTAGTGTACCTTAGGTAAATGGCAATAGACCAAGGAAACTGTACGGCGTATACCGATATGGTTGATCTGGTGGCTATAGTTAGTGTGACTTCTTGGTTGGTGCTTATGTTCCTTAAGAAAGTTGAGGATAATATGAGGCTGCCATATGTTGTCAATACACTAACTAACTTTTAGAACCTTAGTCATCCCATCTTGGCCTTTAGAAAGTAGTGAGATAACTGGCTTTGGTGAAGACTGAAGTTGGTTGATACTCGATGCTACACTCATTGAGATCCTAAACTTGGAAGGTTTTGGTTGGCAAGTAAGTTGCCTACTGAAAAACTTCCCTTGTGAAAGATCAATGATATTGAGATCCCTTAGAACCATCTAAACTTCAGGGGAGGGTACTTACCTTTAAACCTCATGCAAGCCTTCAAACCTAGGGCTGTGTGACTTGTTTGTGTGTTCCACATGTTTGTGATTGAGCATAACATGATAACATCATCATGCATCATAAGCATAACATTTTCACTAACCATTTCAAGGACTAGAGGATTCATCTTTGTTCTTTGTTGCAGGTCATGGCTTCTTCTCGTAGGAATACTATCTGGATCAACTTTGTAGGAATACCTCCTAAGCTTAAGGAGTTGGTCTCTCAAGTTTCTGAAAACTCCCAATTCATCAAGAGACATGGTCACTTACTGGATCTAGTCACTTCAGGGTTCAATGAAGACATGATGAGTGTTCTCTTTCAGTTCTTTGATCCTAAACATCATTGCTTCACATTCCCCGACTATCAGCTGGTTCCTACAATGGAAGAGTTCTCCAAGCTTCTGGGTATACCTATTCTTGATCAGAAACCCTTCACAGGCTTGGGAAAAGAGCCTAAACCTGAGGTTATTGCTGCATACTTACATTTGAAGAAATCAGACATTGTCCTAGAAACGAGAAGCGGAGTTAAGGGTATTCTTGCTAAGGTATTGATGGAGAAAGCTCAAGTGTTCCTGAAGGCTATGAGTTATGATGCTTTTGAGGAGATCTTAGCCCTATTGATTTATGGCTTAGTATTGTTCCCCAATCCAGACCGGTTCATAGACATACACGCCATCAACATATTTCTGACTCATAATCCAGTTCCTACATTACTTGGAGACATCTTACACTCTCTTCACACCCGTACTACAAAGGCACGAGGAACTCTGATGTGCTGTATACCTTTGCTATCTAGGTGGTTTATTTCTCATCTTCCTTGATCAGTGATGAAGAATGAACAAGGGTTCAGATGGTCCAAGAGGATTATGTCACTTCACATTCTGATATTCATTGGTGCTCTAGATCTATGGAGAATGTTACTATCATTGACCGTTGTGGGTAATTCCCTAATGTGCCACTCCTTGGCATAAGAGGGGGCATTACTTACAACCCTTCTTTAGCGCTACGTCATTTTGGTTACGCTCGGAGTGATGGTCCTCATGACATGTTAATTCAAGGCATTGTGTTCGACTACGACAACGATCTGCAAGGTTAGCGTCAAAGGTTCATACGAGCATGGAGTAAAGTGAACAAGGTTGACAGCAAGACTCTGGAACCCAAGTGTCATACCCTAAATTTTGACCAGAAATTTTCAAATTTTCATTCATCTGATGCATTGTATTGCAATGTGGATAATCTGCTTTCTTTTTTGTGTAGGTTCATATTTTTGGCTAAACATTTCACAGTTTGTTAACTTTTTCATCTAATCATCAGGATTTAAATTCCGTACATAAGTCATAATTGTATATCTTCGCTTGATTTATCTTTTCTAATCAATTCATGCACCTGTTGCATTCATGCACTATTTGTCTATAATCATTCTGGTTGCTGGTTAGCAACAGATATGTGATAGATTGCTTCGTGACTGTTATTTGAGGATTAACCTTGATTTGGTTGTACGACAAGATTTTATTTTATTTACTTAGTGTTATTTGTGTTAAGTTTTTAACAAAAAGTTTTAATTAGTTCAAGTACAAGTTGTTTTGTTAACTATTATGAGATTAAGAGTAATGGTAATAACAATTAATTTAGTGTTGCAAATTCAAATAAGAAGTGGCAATTACTTGATTTACATTGTTTTGTTTTTAAACCACATTTGTAAATTGATTTTTGTTTATAGTTTAGATATAAAAATAATAATAGTTTTTATTTTTCATTTTTTATTTTTCATTTATTTTATTTTTTTGCAACATAAAAGGGACATTATTAAAATATAATAGGAGAGATATTAATATTTTTTGTTTTACGGTAACTAAAAAAGTTGGAAAGAATAAGTCTAGTTACTTTGTTTTGTTTCACAGTAACCAAAATTTTTTATATAAGTCTAGTTACTTTGTTTTGTTTCACAGTAACCAGAATTTTTATAAAAGTCTAATTACTTTGTTTTGTTTCACAGTAACCATAATTTTTATAAAAGTCTAGTTACTTTGTTTTGTTTCACAGTAACCATAATTTCTATAAAAGTCTAGTTACTTTGTTTTGTTTCACAGTAACTAGAATTTTATAAAAAAAATGCAATTTCTTTGTAGAGTCTTTTTCTACTGCAGGAGGGTTTTTTTTGGGCAGAAAACTCTTTGTCCTATTGCAGCAGTGTTAGCATCAAAATAGATACAAGTCAAGAGTCAATGCAATAAAGAAGAAACACCAGACCAGACTGAGAAGAGGATTTTGGCTCTCTGGATTATAATAGAAAGCAACAACAAAGTGGGAAAAAAAACAGAACCTGCAAAGAAAAGGAGTCAACTAGAGAAACCACAACACTCCTACCTCACCTTCAACAATCTCCAAACCGAAATACCCGACCACCTACTAAACTTCCTCCGCCATCATCTGAAACACAGCCACCTCCATTAAACCATACAAACTCCATTCCTTCAACTCATTTCCAACTTCAATCCTGCCATGAATGCCACTGCAACCCAACTGATACACAAATCATCAAACTCCCTCCGCTCATAAACCTCACTGAAGACAGAACCATCATTCATTAATCAAACCATCACTTGTCTCCACCACCCCTTTCTTTCCGCCGTAACGCCGCATCAACCACCGTCAACACATGACCTCAAAACTGGCCACCTGCGAACCACCATACCACAAATAAGAAAAACAGAAAGCAATGAGATGGAGAAGATGAGAAACAGAAATAACAAAAGCTAGAAAATACAGAACTTCAACGAAACCCTCAATCTTCACTTGAACACCATCACCACCTCTCAAAGCAAACCACCATCGCTGACCCTCCTCCATCCACAACACAAACCTTTGCCTGAACCAACGTCAACCGCACACAACCGCTGCGAAACCGCAACCACCCACAACCTCTGAACCGACGAAATCCCTAAAACGCAGTGAAACCGTTGAACCATGACCACCATCATTCATTAACGAAACCGTCGCCACCGAAACCTTGAAAACCTGCAAACAGAAAACCCAACCGCCGGCCATCCCAAATCCCTAACCGCCGCTCGCAAACCCTAAACCTCTTCCACCCTTTACCGAAACCGAATCGAACCACCTCTGACAAAACACCAACCACCGAAATCACCTCCCTTCTTCCGCCTCACACATTGACAGCAAACCAACAAAATAAGAGAGGCGGGGATTGATTCAAAGGAGGACGACGAAGACGCGATTTCTGTTGTGAGAGATCGTTTTTTTTCTTCCGAATCGCGACTGAGAGAGAAACGCAAGTGAACTGAGAAGGAGATGGGAGTTCCGATGATGCTGAAGAGGAATGGATAGGTTGTGTGTGTTGCTTCTGGATCGGATCGTTTCACTCTCTTGGGATTTCCTCATCCTTTCTTTGCATTTTTATTTGTTATTTGACCTAATTTTTTTTATTTACTTTATTTTATATATAAATAATAATTCATTTACTATAACCTTTATTTTTATTTTTTTCTTTTGCAGCAAGATCTGTGTTATTGTTTGTGGGCCATGGAAGCCCACTGAGTTTCTTTTCCACACCCATCCATCGTCTCATCCTTTTTTTCTAACTGTCCCAATTTATTTCTCATCTTCTCTTGATATTTGTTCTTAGATAATATTACTAATATTTCTTGAGTTTTTATTTTTGAAAGATGATGTTTGTTTAGTTTTATTAGAACATTATTTGAATATTTAATTTTAGGAGTTTATCTTGATGTTGTTTAAAATCTAAATGTTTATTTCTTGTTAAGTATACCTTTCTTGTTTGAATTTTTAGATATCGATCGTCACTATCTCTTGATGTTAACTTTTGATATTCCTTTTGTCCAATTATTGATAGAATTTTTAGTTGGACGTGACTCAAGCTTACTCTCTAGAGGGAGGATCAAATTACCCACGTGGATTCTTTGATTTTGAGCATTTAAGGGTTAAAATGGATTGATCACTTGAAATTTCTGACAAATATATTTGAGATTGTTTATGTGCGTTGAAGAGGCAACGGACCTCCTCCGTTAGGTACAATTAAAAACTCGACTTTATCTCTTTTGCGTTTCAATTTGGTCCTGATGCCACATTTGTGTTTATCCGATTATTTGTACATCACTATCAGGTCGAAACCACAAAACACTCAATTAATCAATCAAACAATTCAACGCGCATACATTCCCACACACGTAAGTCGGTCACTTATGTGATTACCATCTGCACAACTTTCATATATCTTAACTAATTTAACAAAGAATAGAACTCCGGAGTCTAGCATTCCGCACGTTCTAGAACGAATCACAACTGGGCTAGCCCCACGCGTAATGTTTCGCTCACTCCTTTGTTATTAAAATAAATAAACCTAAAAAACATATAAAAAACAATTATTCATCTTATATAATTCAATACGAAAACAGAACTCCGGAGTCTAGCATTCCGCACGTTCTGGATTGGACCGCAACTGGGCTAGCCCCACGCGATGTGTCCAATCACCATTCGTATACCAAAATATTCAAATTATCTTATTAATTCAATACGAAAACAGAATTCCGGAGTCTAGCATTCCGCACGTTCTGGATTGGACCGCAACTAGGCTAGCCCCACGTGATGTGTCCAATCACCATTCGTATATCTTTTCTCAAACAAACACTGTTTAAATCTTTCTATCTCGCAAATAAGCTAGCGCTTCAGCCTCCTATCGCGAGCAGATAAGCCAACGCTTAGCAGTAGAAATCATTTTTAAACAATCGTTCAATAAAAAAACACAAACCGTAGTCGCACGAACTACGGAGCTCTGACTTTCCCATTGCACAAGGGAATACGTAGGCACGGGGATTTTAATCCTTCGCGAGCACAATAATAAAAAACTTAACCTTTCCCCATAATAAATAATAATTTTCTTTTCCCTTTAATAAGCAATCTTAGAAACTTTAATCATAAAGAAGACAATAATAACAAGTTAACATTTTTAAGCGCAAATTAGACTAAGAGGTTCCCGTTGAGTACAACGGACGTGAGGGGTGCCTAACACCTTCCCTTTGCGTAACTGACTCTCGAACTTAGATTAGTGGTTTCGTTGACCATTCTTATCCTTTATTTAGGTTGTGTCTATATCTCTCTTTTCTCTCGTAGAATAAATAGAATTAGGTGGCGACTCTGTTGTTTGTTTTAGGATCGTATTTTTCGAGGTGCGACAGCTGGCGACTCTGCTGGGGAGAAAATTGACATATTGCCTTGAGCATAAGAGAGCCGAGCCTAGCTTAGGATATTTTGCGTTTGTTTGATGACTTGTTTGATTATCTTCTTTATTTGCTGTTGGTATTCTATCTATTGCTTCCTTCTTTATTATTTGCTCATTATATTTTCCTGTTGGATCTCGGGATATCACGGGTATGAATTTGTACTTGAGTTTTGAAAAAGAAGAGGGAACACCTAAGTTAGAATTGGATGTTATTAGTGTTAGTATCCAAGGACTCGCTCCTTGCACGCCTAGCATGAAAGCTCCACCAGATAGTTAGACTTTTCGTAGATCTTGTCACAACACAGCTAGCCTGTCGCGTGACCTGATTCATGAAAGGGCTGTGATTCTGGGACCTCCTAGAACCTGTTTCAATTTTGGTAGTTGTGTAATGTTAGGCTCGAGGGCTCTCCCCTTTATTAGCCTAGCATGAGAACTCCACTCAAGGTAGACCTTATCGTCATTATCGTCACAATGCAGCCAGCCTGCGGCGAGGCGTTAGTACGATAAAACGTCTGTGACCTTGAGTATCCTCATACCATCACCATAGAAGCTACCATGTGAGTGGGATTTATGGGTAAAGAATTTAGAACTCTCCACTTAAGGCTTACCAGTTAGGAGATTCCGAGTTACTTGTACCTTGGATCCAACATCTTGCCTTCATGCTGGAACTGATTATATTTGTGATTCTGAGCTTTGCATTCATTCGCATATCATTTGCATTCGCATCGCATATCATTCTCCCACCAAACAAAAAGCTCACTCATCTGTCTTTCTACCAGTTTGTTGACTATTAGACGTCTCTTTCAAGCCTGAAGTAGTCATTGAAGAACAACATATATGGCAGAGAACGCTGACTCCATGTCAGGCTTTACTGTAATGACCAACCCGATGTACGATTTTCCTCCTGACAACGATGCTTAACAAGTGGATGTTCCCCAATCTCAGAATGTCCATCATGTGACAAAGGTGAATAATCCTAAGGTGGTGAAAATTGAGGAAGGAATTCGTGATCTCGAGGAACAACTGAAGATGGTGAAAGAACTCAATGCATTTAGTTTAAAAGCTCATAACTTGTGTCTGGTACCGGGCGTGATTATTCCCCCAGATTTCAAAATTCCTACTTTTGAAATATACAAGGGTGTAAGTTGTCCAAGATATCATTTGACGATGTTTTGTCGAAAAATGACTGCTCATGCCGATAACGATAAGCTGATGATTCATTACTTTCAAGAAAGTCTATATGGGGCATATTTGATGTGGTATACGAAGCTAGAAAGAAACCATATACAGACTTGGGAAGACCTAGCCGGCGCTTTTGTGAAGCAATATGAATACAATTTGGACATGGCTCCAGACTGTGACCAATTGATAGGAATGAGTCAGAGAGACGATGAATCTTTTAGGGAGTATGCACAAAGATGGAAGGAATTGGCAGCCCAAGTTCATCCACCACTCTTAGAGAAAGAACTTGCCAAAATGTTTCTAAAAACATTGTCAGACTCTTATTATATCAAAATGATAGGCGTTGTGCCATTAGAGTTCTCCAAAATTGTGGAAGTTGGAGCAAACATTGAAAACGCATTCAAATGTGGAAGAATCCAAGAGGGGTCAGATTGCCAAATTGTTGAAGAGAAGTCTGTGTGTGATTCCCAAGAGGAAGGAAATTTTGAAGTTAATGCAATTAGGGATTCTCCTAAAATCTTGCAAGCTCCAGTGCCTTATGGTGAACGTCAAAGTCAGCGCCATAATCAACAAAGATCTCAGGACATACCAACAAGAGAGACTCCTCAGTTCGATCCAATCCCAATGACTTACGGTCAACTATGGATTTGTTTCACCTGGAATTCAATGATGGCACCCAGGAAGACAAGAGCCATGAGGTCTCGCCCTCATTAGTTCAATCCAAACACCAGTTATAAATTTCATGGAGTACAGGGGCATCCAATTGAAGAGTGTAAAGTCTTCCAGGAAAAGGTTCAAGAGATGATCGACTACGGGGTGTTAACCTTCAATGGAGGAATCCCATATGTGGAAGGAATGCCGTTATGCTGATAGAAAACTCAAGAGAGTCCTTTCTAAGTCAGTTTGTTACTGGAGCCTGAGACCAGTTCCTCAATACACGCGATCGTTTGATGCTTTGGAGCTATCCTCTCAGATGTTTAGCTCGTTTGCTGCTTTTCATATGTATTTTTCTTTGTTGTTAATGCATTTGTTTTTGGCATGTAAGAACTTATTTGTTTTGAATGATTAATGCAATGAATATGTTTGTCTTGAAGTAATCCATTCGTATTCACTCATAATACTTTTTTCTACTTTTATAATGCCAACATTATCCCATCTCTTGCCTAGGCAGAGAATTGGAGGGAGGATGACGAAATTAAAACACAAATTATCTAGCTGAATGCTTTTGATTAAAACCTTACTGACGATGTACATGCATTGTTTCGAATCCCCAAACACTGGAGAAATAAGGAGTTAATCCCTAGTCAACCACTTCGAGCCTAGAAGTAGGAGTTTCTTTCAGATATTTCAAAACCCTTATGCTTAACCTGGGGCAGGGTAGTGTTCAGTTAATCTGGTTACACAGTCAAATCACAAGATGAAACATCCCATCAGGAATTCCACTCCAATTAATGACTTGACAGTCACAAACTTTCAGCCTTCCAATGATTTAAAAAAAAGAGAAAATAAAATCCCGCTAAGTCAAGCACCCAAAAGAAGACTTAGGCAAAAATCAGGGACCAAAGAGAAATTCGAGTTAGAAGAGGCCTTTAAATCCTCAACCTAATGCTTACGATTTAGTGACCACAATACCAAAGTCAAAAGGGTCACTGATATCCATAAAGGACAAATAAGATGACTGTCATTTCAAGCAAACCTTGGATCTTCATCTTTACTACACTAACAAGACGGATGTATGTGTCAATTTAGCTGGACTTAGGATTGGAGAACATCACGGAGAGCGGGTGGGCACCAAATAAACTTTGAGCCTTTATCCTTTGTTTCTAAAACCGTGAACCAAACCACATTACAACCCTCAAAAGTCCTAATTGAAGTAGGGTTTATTTCGAAAGCACACTCGATGAGATAGTGTTTCCCGACTCCCATGAGCTTTGCTCAAAAGTTGGTGTTGGCTTTATAAAAAAAATAAATATCACATCTTAGCTAATGATTCGGTCACAGGCTATTGTGAAAATCTTTCAAAAACATAAAAAAAACTTCGAGACAAACATGCGTGTTGCATTAGCAGTCTCAACATTAACATTTTTTGCTTGTTAGCATTTGCTTGATATCATAGAATCCTATGTATGAGTACCAGTGATGAGCTTAATCTCTTAAGATTTGAAACTCTGATGAGTAGTTGAACAACCATTTCAGAGAATGATCATCCCCAGGGGCAAGTTGCTTGAAGACTTTGCCAGATAGGGGCATGTTGTTTGAAGAATTTTCCAGACAGGGGCATATTGCTTGGAGACCTCGCTACACCGGGGCAAGTCATTTCCCAATTTGCTCTTACACAGTCTGACCATCCCCAAAAGACAAGCATTGAAGACTCGTTTGAGCCAAACGCAGTTAATCTGAGGCAGTGACGTCGAGATTCGACGAATCTCTACAAGAGTTTGAAGACACTAGGGCATCTTGAATGCCGAATCTTCAATAAAATCCTCTTGAGATGATCTCTTCTCACAAATCATTTTGTGGGCGCATGACCACGTGTTCTCCTAAGCAATACGCTCTTGAGATTTGCCTTGCAAGTATCTCCAGATGACGGGGTCCTTACGCCAAGTTGCTATGATGTGTCAGGGGCATGACTCATTATTTTCTGGTGGATTTCTTTTACTACTTAGTGCTTCAAGTTAGATACTAAGTCTAGTATCCCCAATTGAGCCTGAATTCAAGCTTCTCCAGCTGAATGTGATTCTTTCCCCCCAACGGAGTACAATTTTACTTCATCCTAAGCAAACTTAGTTTGTATGTTTGTTTCCTTCCGAGGGACATTGAAGTTAGAAGATTTGCTTGGGTTTATTTCCCGATTTGAAGTATTTTTCTCTCCTCGAGGAGATTTGAGCTTTGTAAGCAGGACCTTGCTCCATGGATGGCTCTTTACCTTATCTTCAGTGATTGCGCACACTTTGACGAGATTGGTCGAGTATCTGTTTGTTGTGATGTTTATTTCATCACCAGTTTACCTCTTGTGTCTGTTTTGTCTGTTTGTCAGCATAAACATAACGCATATACATATAGGTGCATCATAATTGATTCATATTCATGTTGCATTCTTTAATGCATACCTCCTTTACCTTGGTCGTGTTTATCCCCAAGTGATGTGCCTCTCTCAAAATAGAGTCTGTCAGCCTTAGGCAGAAAATGTACATTCTTTCTAATTCCCCACTGAGATTTTACCCTCGTGGAGGACTCTTGCTTTAGTTCTCCTTTCCACACTTGGATAGGACAAAACCCTATTTGAGTTCAGTCCTCATGGGTTAGTGTTTTGCTTGACAGTTTCTTTCCAGCTCGTTCCTGGATTGAATTTCGGTCTTTGACAATTTTGATGATTGAATGTTAAATTGGAAAGTGCATTTATTTTGCACCTTTGGATGCTTAGTTTCCCAGAAGGAATTTGTTGGAGGCTTCCGTTGAAGACAAATTTTGCTCTCCAGCAGTGTTACTACAACATTCCCTTGGATTACTTGTACCTGACAACAAGTGGCAGTCTCATTATTTGAGAAGCTTGTTTCGTCTTCGAACTTTTGAGTAAATCAACAGATGGCATTCTCTTTTCGAGGAGTTTGTTCATCCCCATCAAGGTTAATGTTCTATCAAATGGCCATCTCTCCAATACATGTTGAGAAGTTTGATATGAACCTCAATTTTCAACAAATGGCATCTCATCCAGACAAGGTGAGAAGTTTGTTCGGCAAATGGAATCTCATCCAGACAAGGTGGGAAGTTTGTCGTGATTCTTCAATTATCAACAAATGGCATCTCATCCCGACAAGGTGAGAAGTTTGTTCGGAAAATGGCATCTCATCTAGACAAGGTGGGAAGTTTGTCGTGATTCTTCAATTATCAACAAATGGCATATCATCCAGACAAGGTGAGAAGTTTGTTCGGCAAATGGCATCTCATCCAGACTAGGTGAGAAGTTTGTCGTGATTCTCTTTATTCTTTGGCAAATGGCATCTCATCCAGACAAGGTGAGAAGTTTGTCATGATTCTTTCCAATTTCCGTGAAATGGCTATCTCTTCCATACAAGTTGAGAAGTTTGAGCGTGAAGTTGTTTTTCATCATATGGCTGTCTCTTTCAGAAGAAGGGAAGTATGATGAATGTTCTATCAAATGGATATCTCTTCTAGACATGTTGAGAAGTTTGATATGAATCTCTTTTATTCTTCCAACAAATGGCTATCTCTTCCAGACAAGTTGAGAAGTTTGTTGTGAATTTTCCAATTTCCGTCAAATGGCTATCTCTTCCATACAAGTTGAGAAGTTTGAGCGTGAAGTTGTTTTCTCCATCATATGGCTGTCTCTTTCAGAAGAAGGGAGGTATGATGAATGTTCTATCAAATGGCTATCTCTTTTAGACACGTTGAGAAGTTTGATATGAATCTCTTTTATTTTTCCAACAAATGGCTATCTCTTCCATACAAGTTGAGAAGTTTGTTGAATTTTTCCAATTTCCGTCAAATGGCTATCTCTTCCATACAAGTTGAGAAGTTTGAGCGTGAAGTTGTTTTCTCCATCATATGGCTGTCTCTTTCAGAAGAAGAGAGGTATGATGAATGTTTTATCAAATGGCTATCTCTTCTAGACACGTTGAGAAGTTTGATATGAATCTCTTTTATTTTTCCAACAAATGGCTATCTCTTCCATACAAGTTGAGAAGTTTGTTGAATTTTTCCAATTTCCGTCAAATGGCATCTCTTCCAAACAAGTTGAGAAGTTTGAGCGTGAAGTTGTTTCTCCATCATATGGCTGTCTCTTTCAGAAGAAGAGAAATATGGGGAGAATTCTATCCAATGGCATCCTCGGTTAAATCTCGGCAGAAGATTTAGCAACAGAAGATTCCTTTTATTTTTGGCAAGTCTCGGCAGAAGATTTCCAGTCTACCTCGGCAGAAGGTATTTACTTTTTATGATCTCGACAATGGCATCCTCAGTTAAATCTCGGCAGAAGATTTGGCAACGGATGTATCATCAGTCTAATCCTCGGCAGTAGGAACTTTATTTTGATTACCTCGGCAGAAGGTATTCCATTCTTAGATTTCTCTGGTAATCTCGGCAGTAGACTTCCGGCAGATTTCGACAAATTTTGTTCTTTCCAAGATCTCGACAGTAGATTTTGGTTTATCTTGATACCTCGGCAGAAGGTATCTCATTCCTAGATTCTCTGGTAATCTCGGCAGTTAGATCTCTAGCAGACTTCAACATAATTCTTTCGTTCCAAGATCTCGGCAGTAGATTCTTGTTTCATTTAGTATACCTCGGCAGAAGGTATTCCATTTCTTAGATTCTCTGGTAATCTCGACAGTTAGATCTCCAGCAGACTTCAACAGAATTTTTTCGTTCCAAGATCTCGGCAGTAGATTCTTGTTTCATTTAGTATACCTCGACAAAAGGTATTCCATTTCTTAGATTCTCTGGTCATCTCGGCAGTTAGATCTCCAGTAGACTTCGGAAGAATTGATTTTCGTTTCAGAATCTCGGCAGTAGATTTCTGTTTGTTTTGATACACCAACAGAAGGTATTTCCAAATGAGGTTTCAAATCTCGGCAGTAGATTTCCTCAGAGTGGAATTTTTGTTCAAAAGATCTCGAGTCATCTTAGGACTTGTAGATAATTGTCGTCCGGCTTCGCTCAAGAGAAATTTTCTCGTGTGGTTTGTACTCCGGTCATGTGTATCTAATCCCCGGTAGTGTCGATTTTTTTCTTCCCAGCGGCGTCATTGCTTTTGTCTCGCATTTCTGCATTACATATCATATCATTTTCATCTGCATTTTCGGTCAAAATTTTAGGTATTCTGATATTTAATCCTCTTCCACCTTGAATGTCCAAAAAAAATCTTGTTACTCATACATTCAGGTTCAAGATGATTAAATAGGGGCAGCTGTCATACCATAAATTTTGACCATAAATATTCAAATTTTCATTCATCTGATGCATTGTATTGCAATGTGGATAATCGGCTTTCTTTTTTGTGTAGGTGCATATTTTTGGCTAAACATTTCACAGTTTGTTAACTTTTTCATCTAATCATCAGGATTTAAATTCCGTACATAAGTCATAATTGTATATCTTCGCTTGATTTATCTTTTCTAATCAATTCATGCACCTGTTGCATTCATGCACTCTTTGTCTATAATCATTCTGGTTGCTGGTTAGCAACGGATATGTGAGAGATTGCTTCGTGACTGTTATTTGAGGATTAACCTTGATTTGATTGTACGACAAGATTTTATTTTATTTACTTAGTGTTATTTGTGTTAAGTTTTTAACAAAAAATTTTAATTAGTTCAAGTCCAAGTTGTTTTGTTAACTATTATGAGATTAAGAGTAATGGTAATAACAATTAATTTAGTGTTGCAAATTCAAATAAGAAGTGGCAATTACTTGATTTACATTGTTTTGTTTTTAAACCACATTTGTAAATTGATTTTTGTTTATAGTTTAGATATAAAAATAATAATAGTTTTTATTTTTCATTTTTTATTTTTCATTTATTTTATTTTTTTGAAAACATAAAAGGGACATTATTAAAATATAATAGGAGAGATATTAATATTTTTTGTTTTACGGTAACTAAAAAAGTTGGAAAGAATAAGTCTAGTTACTTTGTTTTGTTTCACAGTAACCAGAATTTTTTATATAAGTCTAGTTACTTTGTTTTGTTTCACAGTAACCAGAATTTTTATAAAAGTCTAATTACTTTGTTTTGTTTCACAGTAACCATAATTTTTATAAAAGTCTAGTTACTTTGTTTTGTTTCACAGTAACCATAATTTCTATAAAAGTCTAGTTACTTTGTTTTGTTTCACAGTAACTAGAATTTTATTAAAAAAATGCAATTTCTTTGTAGAGTCTTTTTCTACTACAGGAGGGTTTTTTTTGGGCAGAAAACTCTTTGTCCTATTGCAGCAGTGTTAGCATCAAAATAGATACAAGTCAAGAGTCAATGCAATAAAGAAGAAACACCAGACCAGACTGAGAAGAGGATTTTGGCTCTCTGGATTATAATAGAAAGCAACAACAAAGTGGGAAAAAAAACAGAACCTACAAAGAAAAGGAGTCAACTAGAGAAACCACAACACTCCTACCTCACCTTCAACAATCTCCAAACCGAAATACCCGGCCACCTACTAAACTTCCTCTGCCATCATCCAAAACACAGCCACCTCTATTAAACCACACAAACTCCATTCCTTCAACTCATTTCCAACTTCAATTCCGCCGCGAATGCCACTGCAACCTAACTGATACACAAATCATCAAACTCCCTCCGCTCATAAACCTCACCGAAGACAGAACCATGATTCATTAATCAAACCATCGCTTGTCTCCACCACCCCTTTCTTTCCGCCGTAACGCCATATCAACCACCGTCAACACATGACCTCAAAACTGGCCACCTGCGAACCACCATACCACAAATAAGAAAAACAGAAAGCAATGAGATGGAGAAGAATAGAAACAGAAATAACAAAAGCTAGAAAATACAGAACTTCAACGAAACCCTCAATCTTCACTTGAACACCATCACCACCTCTCAAAGCAAACCACCATCGCTGACCCTCCTCCATCCACAACACAAACCTTTGCCTGAACCAACGTCAACCGCACACAACCGTTGCGAAACCGCAACCACCCACAACCTCTGAACCGACGAAATCCCTAAAACACAGTGAAACCGTTGAACCATGACCACCATCATTCATTAACCAAACCGTCTCCACCGAAACCTTGAAAACCTGCAAACAGAAAACCCAACCGCCGGCAATCCCAAATCCCTAACCGCCGCTCGCAAACCCTAAACCTCTTCCACCCTTTACCGAAACCGAATCAAACCACCTCCGACAAAACACCAACCACCGAAATCACCTCCCTTCTTCCGCCTCACACATTGACAGCAAACCAACAAAATAAGAGAGGCGGGGATTGATTCAAATGAGGACGACGAAGATGCGATTTCTGTTGTGAGAGATTGTTTTTTTTTTTTTCCGAATCGCGACTGAGAGAGAAATGCAAGTGAACTGAGAAGGAGATGGGAGTTCCGATGATGCTGAAGAGGAATGGATAGGTTGTGTGTGTTGCTTCTGGATCGGATCGTTTCACTCTCTTGGGATTTCCTCATCCTTTCTTTGCATTTTTATTTGTTATTTGACCTAATTTTTTTATTTACTTTATTTTATATATAAATAATAATTCATTTACTATAACCTTTATTTTTCTTTTTTTCTTTTGCAGCAAGATCTGTGTTATTGTTTGTGGGCCATGGAAGCCCACTGAGTTTCTTTTCCACACCCATCCATCATATCATCCTTTTTTTCTAACTGTCCTAATTTATTTCTCATCTTCTCTTGATATTTGTTCTTAGTTAATATTACTAATATTTCTTGAGTTTTTATTTTTGAAAGATGATGTTTGTTTAGTTTTATTAAAACATTATTTGAATCTTTAATTTTAGGAGTTTATCTTGATGTTGTTTAAAATCTAAATGTTTATTTCTTGTTAAGTATACCTTTCTTGTTTGAATTTTTAGATATCGATCGTCACTATCTCTTGATGTTAACTTTTGATATTCCTTTTGTCCAATTATTGATAGAATTTTTAGTTGGACGTGACTCAAGCTTACTTGTTAGAGTGAGGATCAAATTACCCATGTGGATTCTTTGATTTTGAGCATTTAAGGGTTAAAATGGATTGATCACTTGAAATTTCTGACAAATATTTTTGAGATTGTTTATGTGCGTTGAAGAGGCAACGGACCTCCTCCGTTAGGTACAATTAAAAACTCGACTTTATCTCTTTTGCGTTTCAATTTAGTCCTGATGCCACATTTGTGTTTATCCGATTATTTGTACATCACTATCAGGTCGAAACCACAAAACACTCAATTAATCAATCAAACAATTCACCGCGCATACATTCGCACACACGTAAGTAGGTCACTTATGTGATTGCCATCTGCACAACTTTCATATATCTTAACTAATTTAACAAAGAATAAAACTCTGGAGTCTAGCATTCTGCACGTTCTAGAACGAATCACAACTGGGCTAGCCCCACGCGTAATGTTTCGCTCACTCCTTTGTTATTAAAATAAATAAACCTAAAAAACATCTAAAAAACAATTATTCATCTTATATAATTCAATACGAAAACAGAACTCCAGAGTCTAGCATTTCGCACGTTCTGGATTGGACCGCAACTGGGCTAGCCCCACGCGATGTGTCCAATCACCATTCGTATACCAAAATATTCAAATTATCTTATTAATTCAATACGAAAACAGAATTCCGGAGTCTAGCATTCTGCACGTTCTGGATTGGACCGCAACTGGGCTAGCCCCACGCGATGTGTCCAATCACCATTCGTATATCTTTTCTCAAACGAACACTGTTTAAATCTTTCTATCTCGCAAATAAGCTAGCGCTTCAGCCTCCTATCGCGAGCAGATAAGCCAACGCTTAGCAGTAGAAATCATTTTTAAACAATCGTTCAATAAAAAAACACAAACCGTAGTCGCACGAACTACGGAGCTCTAACTTTCCCATTGCACAAGGGAATACGTAGGCACGGGGATTTTAATCCTTCGCGAGCACAATAATAAAAAACTTAACCTTTCCCCATAATAAATAATAATTTTCTTTTCCCTTTAATAAGCAATCTTAGTAACTTTAATCATAAAGAAGACAATAATAACAAGTTAACATTTTTAAGCGCAAATTAGACTAAGAGGTTCCCGTTGAGTACAACGGACGTGAGGGGTGCCTAACACCTTCCCTTTGCATAACTGACTCCCGAACTTAGATTAGTGGTTTCGTTGACCATTCTTATCCTTTATTTAGGTTGTGTCTATATCTCCCTTTTCTCTCGTAGAATAAAAGAATTAGGTGGCGACTCTGTTGTTTGTTTTAGGATCGTATTTTTCGAGGTGCGACACCAAGTACACTATTCCTATGGAAACTTACCTCAGATGGGTGCGATCTCGTGCTCAGAATCTTATGATGCCATATCCTGCTATCCTGCCAGTTACCATGGAGCCTGTTGCTGAAGGAGATACTTCTTATATCATTCTTCACCCAGACATGCCTACTGACATGGAAGAGTTACAGAGGTCCTGGATCCAGTTGAAGGAGCAAAGAGATACTTTTGAGACTCATTACAAAGCAAGTCAGGAAAGAATCCTGGAGCTAATAAAACAACTTCACGAGGAGCGGAATCTCAACTCATACCTCAACACAAAGAGGAAACGTCCATGGGAGACTTAAAACCCTATTTTTGTATTTATTTCATTTTTATTATAAGCCCAAAGGGCAAACAAGTTTATCGATTACTAATAAAAGTTTACTTTCTGGTTGTTTAAACAAATTTAAATCCTGCGGTCCTTGAAAACATTGCATATGCATTTACATACCATGTCACTGCATCACATGTTTCTTATGTACATGTATCTTATCTTCTCGCTGTTTATTTCAGCAGAAATGGCTCTTGAACAGACTGTCAAAGATCTCCAGGCACAAAATGCACAATTCCAAGAGTTGATTCTGAACTTGTCCAAGGGACAAGATGAGTTGAAGACACTGCTGGCTAAAAAGAAGAAGAAGACTAGAAGATCAGGAGGCCTTATTAATCTGGGAAGAAGGTTCAGAGGTCCTGTCAAGACAAAGAAACAGATGGAGGATTCTGAGTCTGAAAATTCTGAGAAAGAGGGAGGTAGTCTCCATGATACTGTGGGAGATTCTGATTCTGAAGCAAATTATTATCATGACCCAAGTGAAGATAAGTATAAGATGCTGGTAGGCAGAATGAATGCCATGGAGTTACAAAAATCTTCTGGGCTGGATTTTGAAGATCTGAGTTTAGTATCTGGAGTGGTTATACCTATTGGCTTCAAGGTTCCTACTTTTGTGGTGTACGATGGTGTCTCATGTGCCAAGCTGCATTTAAGATCATATGTCCGGAGGATTCAACCACATACTGCTGATAAGAAATTGTGGATTCATTTCTTTCAAGAAAGCTTGTCTGGAGCTCAATTGGAATGGTATTACCAATTGGAGAGTGTTAATATTCGTGATTGGAATGATCTTGCTGAGGCCTTCTATAGGAAATACCAATACAATGTTGATTTAGCACCTACTCGTATGCAGCTCCAAAGCATGTCAATGGGTGCTAAGGAGAATTTCAAGGAGTATGCCCAGAAATGGAGAGACCTGGCTGGCAGAGTTCAACCTCCTCTGACTGACCGGGAACTGGTGGATATGCTTATGAGTACGCTGAATGGTCCTTTCTATAGTCACCTCATTGGAAGCTCATCATCTGGTTTCACTGAGCTGATAATGACTGGAGAACGTGTGGAGAGTGGTATAAGAAGTGGTAAGATACAGGTGGGTGCCTCTTCATCAAGCACTGCAAAGAAGCCCCCTAGTGGGAAGAAAGAGTCTAATGTTGTGTATGGCCAACCCAGTCATAACAGAAGTCACCAATCTGTGGGAGCAGTTCACATCTCCAATCCTACTCCTGCAGCACCAGAGCTGCCACAAAACAATCAACAAAAGCCTAGAAGACAATTTACCAAGATCAACATGTCACTGACCCAAGCCTTGCAACACATGTTGAAAGGGGAACTCATTACTTTGAAGGACCCTCCTCAGAATCCTAATACTTCCTCTCCTCGATACAATCCTAATGCACGATGTGCCTATCATTCTAATTGTCCGGGACATGATACCAACAACTGCTAGATATTGAAAAACAAGATTCAAGATATGATTGAAGCTGGAGAGATTGAATTTGACCCTCCTGGGACTCCAAATGTGATTACTGCTCCCATGCCCAATCATGAGAAGACTGTTAATGCTGTTGATGAAGTTTCATATGTTTCCTCAGTAGCAGATGTGACTACTCCCTTATCCATTATCAAGAAGAAGCTGGTGCAGGCTGGATTCTTTCCAGGTTGCAACGAAGACTGTTTTTATTGTGCCTAGACACCTGATAGCTGCTGGAAGTTGAAAGATGGTATTCAACGCCTCATGGACAATTACACCATATTGTTTGAGAGGACACCTTCTGTGGAAAGTATGTGTGAACATATAACTCGAGGTACGAAGGTTGAAGATGTGGACATGGTTGATAAAGTGCCAGTGAAGATCACCTCTAAAGGCCCTGTTAAGATCACTCATAAAGGACCTATCAAGATTACTGCTGAAGGCCTGGTGAAGACTGTTGCTGAAGTTAGAGTGCCTCCCATGATTATTACCACTCCTGGCCCTATTCCTTATACTTCTGATAAAGCTATACCCTGGAATTACGGTTCTGATGTTTATATCCATGGTGTTAAGCAGGAACCTTTGACTGATACACCTGTTACTGATGATAACCTTGATGTTGATATTATTGCTGGGTCTAGTAAGATCACCAGAAGTGGAAGAATTTTCTCTCCTCCGGCTACCTCAAAAAATGCAGTTACTCCAACTACTACCTCCACTTGTGAACCAAGTACTGATGCTCGGAGCAAAGGTCCTGTGGTAGAACCTATACAAGCTGAGGCAACGACTGCTGAAAATATTTCTAAACAGATAGAAGAAGTGCTGAAGATCATTCGCAAGAGTGATTATGATATTGTTGACCAGTTGGGGCATACTCCCTCCAAAATTTCCATGTTGTCTTTGTTGCTGTGTTCGAAGGCTCATGCTAAACCCTTGATCAAATTCTTGAAGACTGCTCATGTACCAAATGAAATTTCTATGGATCAATTTGAAAATGGTGTCGCACATCTGACTTATGATAATGGGTTAGGCTTTTCTGATGCTGACCTAACTCCTGCCAAGAGAAACCATAATAGAGCTTTGCATATCTCCATTGAATGTAGGGGCACTACCTTGTCTCATGTGTTGATAGACAATGGTTCTTCACTGAATGTACTTCCCAAAGAGGTTCTGAACAAGCTTAGTCCTGAAGATGTTGTGTTAAGACCAAGTAATATAGTGGTAAGGGCCTTTGATGGTTCAAGAAGGGTGGTGCATGGAGAAATAGATCTCCCGATAAAAGTAGGCTCTCAAATCTTCAATTCTACCTTCTATGTAATGGATATTCGTCATGCGTACTCCTGTTTGCTTGGGCGCCCCTGGATCCATGGGGCAGGTGTTGTGACCTCCACTCTACATCAGAAGTTGAGATATCCAGTGAAGGGAATGATCGTCACTGTTTATGAAGAGGAAGAATACATGGTTAGTCATGTGAATACATTTAAGTATGTTGAAGTGGAAGGTGAATATGTTGAGACTCCTTGCCAGACATTTGAAGTAGTTCCTTGGGTCGTTCCTGCTACTGAAGCTCCTCCTGTGGTTAAAAGAGTTCCCGTGGTTACCAGAGTACCTCCTACAATGGCTTCCCTCAAAGATGCTAAAGCTGTGGTTGAAGAATGTGGTTGTACTATTTGGGGTCAGCTTCCCGACATTCCTTACAAGTCTGATAAGTTTGGTTTGGGTTTCACAGCAGAGTCCCAGAAGGCTGTTCGTCGTGCTCGTGCTGTTCGTATCACCAATCAAGGGATCATGAAAGATCAAATCAATGATGTGGGTGACTATAGTAAAGACTACAACCTGGATGATTGGATCTTTCCTACTGTGGGTGATGGGCTCAACAACTGGAAGACCGAAGACGTTATTCCTATCTCCTTTAGTCAAGAGTAAATACTATTACTGTATTTTTATTTTAAGTTTGTAATTTTGAACAATTAAACTTTTAAGCCTTGTGTCTTACCCGGGGCACAATGGTATGCTTGTTACGGGATGTCATTTCATTTGCATACTTCATTCAATAAAAATCAATGGACGTTTCGTTTTCGTAAATATTGTGCTCCTTGTCTTTCTTTTATTTTTTATTTTTGTTTATCAACTATGTGTTCTTACACACACCCACATCACTAAAATGCAGATCCTCATCCAATCTGGATCCTGTTGATAACAGTTCTAATATTGCCAATTATAATTTCGAGAATCCGATCTATCAAGCTGAAGATGGAAAGGAGGAAGATTGTGAAGTACTTGTAGAGCTTGCTAGGTTATTACAACAAGAAGAGAAAGCTATACAGCCACATGAAGAGCCAATCGAAGTTGTGAACCTGGGAACTGAAGAAAACAGGAAAGAGGTCAAGATAGGGGCTGAATTAGAGGATGGTGTTAAGAGCAGATTAATTCAGATGTTACGTGATTATGTGGAGATCTTTGCTTGGTCCTATGAAGATATGCCAGGGTTGGATACAGACATTGTGGTTCACCGTTTACCAGTAAAAGAAGACTGTCGTCCAAAGAAGCAGAAGGTTTGTCGCATGCGTCCTGAAATGTCAGAAAAGATTAAAGCAGAGGTGATGAAACAATTTGATGCATGGTTCTTAGCTGTGACTTCTTATCCTCAATGGGTTGCAAATGCAGTACCGGTACCTAAGAAAGATGGTAAGGTACGTATGTGTGTAGATTACAGGGATTTGAACAAGGCCAGCCCCAAAGATGACTTTCCACTTCCTCATATTGATGTTCTGGTAGATAACACTGCTCAACATAAAGTATTCTCTTTCATGGATGGCTTCTCTGGTTACAATCAAATCAAGATGGCACCTGAAGATATGGAGAAGACTACATTTGTTACACAGTGGGGGACTTTTTGTTATAAAGTAATGCCATTTAGTTTAAAGAACGCCGAGGCAACATATCAGCGTGCTATGGTGGCTTTGTTTCACGATATGATTCATCATGAGATAGAGGTATATGTGGATGATATGATAGCCAGGTACTAGAATGAAGAGCAACACCTTGATCATCTGCATAAGTTGTTTGAGAGGTTGAAGTAATACAAGTTGAGATTGAACCCAAGCAAGTGTACTTTTGGAGTAAGGTCTGGTAAACTCCTGGGTTTCATCGTCAGTGGAAAAGGTATTGAAGTGGATCCTGCAAAAGTGAAAGCTATACAAGAGATGCCAGCTCCCCGTACTGAGAAGGAAGTTAGAGGTTTCTTGGGAAGATTGAATTACATTGCAAGATTTATTTCCCAATTAACTGCTACCTGTGAGCCAATCTTCAAGTTGTTGAAGAAAGATCAGGTAATAGAGTGGAATGATGAGTGCCAGACAGCCTTTGATGAAATCAAGAGATATCTTCTAGAACCTCCAATCTTGATGCCACCAGTTAATGGAAGACCCTTGATCATGTACTTAACAGTGTTAGACAACTCAATGGGGTGTGTGTTGGGGCAACATGACGAGTCTGGTCGAAAAGAGCAGGCAATATACTACCTTAGCAAAAAGTTTACCGACTGTGAAACAAGATACTCACTGCTCGAGAAAACTTGTTGCGCTTTGGCATGGGCTACTCGCCGACTAAGACAGTATATGTTGACTCATACTACTTTGTTGATTTCAAAGATGGATCCAATCAAGTACATATTCGAGAAACCTGCTCTCTCTGGACGAATAGCAAGATGGCAAATGATCTTAACAGAATATGACATACAGTATACTACTCAGAAGGCCATTAAGGGAAGTATGGTAGCTGATCATTTGGCTCATCAAGCAGTGGATGATTATCAGTCAATGAGTTTTGAATTCCCTGATGAAGACATTATGATTATTACCGAAGAACCTGGACTATATGACGGACCTGAACAAGGATCCCGATGGACTATGGTTTTTGATGGAGCTTCTAATGCACTTGGTAATGGTGTTGGTGTTGTGATCATTTCCCCTGAAGGTTGTCATACCCCAATTACTGCAAGACTTTGTTTCTACTGTACCAATAACATGGCTGAGTATGAGGCATGTATCCTGGGTATCAAAGCTGCCATTGATATGAAGATTCAGTTCCTGGACGTGTATGGAGATTCAGCCCTGGTAGTAAGTCAGATTAAAGGAGATTGGGATACCAAGCATGAAAATCTCATTCCTTACAGAGAGCATGTGTTGTCTTTGATCCCATATTTTGAAGAGATTACCTTTGGACATATTCCACGAGGAGAGAATCAGTTGGCAGATGCATTAGCCACCATGGCATCTATGTTTGAGATTAGCTGGGATGATGAAGCTCCCAAGATTACTATTGACATATTTGAGAAGCCTGCATACTGCAATGAGATTGACACTGAAGAAGCAGAAGGGAAGCCTTGGTTCTATGAAGTGAAAAGATAGCTTGCAGCTCAGGAGTTCCCTGAAGGGGCATCTATTAAGGATAAGAAGTTTCTGAGGAGATTTTCTGCTAAGTTCTTCTTGAGTAATGGAATTCTGTACAAGCGCAATCATGATTCAACTTTGCTTCGTTGTGTGGATAAGAAGGAAGCAACAGAGATTATGGAAGACATGCATGATGGGATCTTTGGCACTCATTCTAGTGGTCATACCATGGCAAAGAAGATATTCAGAGCAGGTTACTATTGATCTACCATGGAAGCTGACTGCTATCAACATTCCAGAACATGCCACAAGTGTCAAATCTATGCTGATAAAGTACATATACCTCCAGCTCCATTGCATGTGTTGACTTCTCCTTGGCCTTTTGCCATGTGGGGCATTGATATGATTGGTGAGATCAAACCTACTGCTTCTAACGGGCATCATTTCATCCTGGTTGTTATTGATTACTTTACTAAGTGGGTGGAGGCAGCTTCATTTGCATCTGTTACTAAGAATGTGGTGGCTCGGTTCATTAAGAATAATCTCATATGTAGGTATGGCATCCCTGAAAGGATTATCACAGACAATGGCTCTAATCTGAACAACACCATGATTATTGATCTCTGCACACAATTCAAGATTAAGCATCACAACTCTTCTCTGTATTGTCCAAAGATGAATGGGGCAATAGAAGCTGCTAATAAGAACATTAAGAAGATTCTACAAAAGATGACTGTTACTTACAAGGATTGGCATGAGATGTTACCATTTGCTCTTCATGGTTATCATACTACAATACGTACTTCAACAGGGGCAACCCCATTCTCCTTAGTCTATGGTATGGAAGCAGTTATGCCCATTGAAGTTCAGATATCCTCCTTAAGAATCATGAAGGATGCATGCTTGGATGAAGATGAGTGGATTCAGACTCGACTTGACCAGATAAATTTGATTGATGAGAAAAGGTTGGCAGCTGTGTGTCATGGTCAGATGTACCAGAAACGGATGATCAAGGCTTTCAATAAGAAGGTTAAGCCAAAGGTATATCAGGCTGGTGACTTGGTAATCAAGCGTATCATACTACCACAGGGTGATCCTAGGGGCAAATGGACTCCTACATACGAAGGACCATTTATGGTCAAAAGAGTATTCTCAGGAGGTGCCATGATACTTACTACTATGGATGGTGAAGACTTCCCACAGCTTGTAAACGCATACATAGTTAAAAAATACTACGCATAAAAAGAGACCTGCTAGGATGACTGGCCTAGGCAAAAATAAGGGCATCCCGGTGAACCAAAAGGGTTTGGGCAAAAATTAGGGATATATATAAAAAAATGTACACCCGGCAAGTCAAAAACCTGAAAGGGCGGCTTGGGCAAAAAAGGGTATCCCGGTGGATTGAAAACCTGAAAAGGCAATCCAGGCAAAAGTTAGGGATTAAAGCATATGACTATGTCTCGTTTGGATCACTCATATAGCCCCAACTAGTTGTTCTACTTAATTCGAGCTCGAACAGATAAAGCTCAATCCAATCGTTTTCGTCTCAACAGCAGATGATGAGTTACTTGAAGATAATGGCAATAGTAGAATTGAAACTCAATAGGATTATTTCTCGCATAGCTGATTTTCTTTGTTTACGACGAATTCCTCTTACTAGGATTTCTGTCTCCTTGTACAAACTTGCCTATGTATAGGTCACTTTGTAATATAAATAAAATTTCATCTTTGAATCCAGATTTACTTTTACCCTATTTACATAAGCGAAAACGTCTGTTGGTTGTGTTTGAATGTATGTATGCTTTTGAATATGATTGATGTTTACCAGAAATGCATAAAATGCAGTAATATTGTTTACTAAGGACGAACGAGGGTAGTAGTTCAACGAAGCTTCGCCGGTTCATCCCCACAAGGCAACTACAAATCCCCAGTAGAGCAAATCTATCTTTCGAGTTATATCTCCCCTTGAATTTATGTCCATCTCTTTTATCCTCAGTCGAGATACTCAGGAACTTATTCCTTCAATAAAAGTATGACGAACGAAGACGGGAGGTTATAAATACTATACTATCAAACAAAACGGGACCAAGGTCCTCATATTCTTCAGCAACGAATCGGGATTTATTTTCCCTAGCCAGCAGTTGTTATACAAAGATATCCAGACGCTTCAGGCTGCATAATTCATACATACATCATTTACATCATACCATAGCATATTCATAAAGGCATAATACATTTACATAGATGCACCATGCCATGCATGCATACATATTGTATAAACTAACCTTTTCTTTGCAGGATAGTTATATGCAGATAAAACAATATCAACAATCCACAACAGGTCAGAAAAGATCTATACATTACTCAAGATGTCCTTGGATATTAGGCAAACGGTCTATACGAAGATCCATTCCCTAGTCCAGGATATTTTCAGGAGATTTAATCCTGACACTCTTTTGTCCTTGGATAGTCGGCAAACGGTCTATACGAAGATCCATTCCCTAGTCCAGGATATTTTCAAGAATTTTAATCCTGATATCTCTTTTGTCCTTGGATAGTAGGAAAACGGTCTATACGAAGATCCATTCCCTAGTCCAGGATATTTTCAGAAGATTTAATCTATTTATTCTTGGATATTAGGCAAACGGTCTATACAAAGATCCATTCCCTAGTCCAGGATATTTTCAGGAGATTTAATCCTGATATTTCTTTTGTTCTTGGATATTAGGCAAACGGTCTATACAAAGATCCATTCCCTAGTACAGGATATTTTCAGAAGATTTAATCTACTTGTTCTTAGATAGTAGGCAAACGGTCTATACAAAGATCCATTCCCTAGTCCAGGATATTTTACGAAGATTTAATCTTGATATTTCTTTTGTCCTTGGATAGTAGGAAAACGGTCTATACGGAGATTTATTCCCTAATCCAGGATATTTCCAGAAGAGATAATCCTCACCATGTTGCATAAACGATTCAGAGACGGCCTATATGAAGACCTAGTACTGATATCCAGTATCAACATCAAGACATTATCACCTCTTAATATTATGGATGGCATCTATAAGGCCATCTCCAGTTCTTCCAAGTGGCATCTTCAAGCCCACTCAAGCATATACAATTAATCATCAGATTTACTTTACGCACCGGCGAGTGCAAATGTTTGGGCTTTTGTGTCCAATCCCCTTTAACCTTCCAGGTCGCGACTGGCACATATACCAATCTAACCCCTCAGGTTTCAGAAAATTGAACAGGGGCAACTGTTGCACCCCAAAATTTGCCATCACCAATACAAGACATTGTGTACTAAGAGGTTCACAAGGTTCACAAGGTTCACAAGACATCTCATGAGGTTTACAAGGTTCACAATTAGTCAGAAAGTTTGACAATTCCCTCAGACAATGCATCCTCCTAAGTAATGCATCTTAAACTAGGGTTTTGACTTTCATCGGGCTAACTGGACTTCCAAGACTTCAAGTGAGCTTCATAGCATCCTATATGTGTTCAAGAATTCCCATGTCAAGTTTCAATACTTTCCCAAAAGATTTGCTCAGTCAGATGATCAGATAGGTTAAAATCAGTCAAGGCAGTCAAAAAGTCAAACTGAGGTCAACTGTGGTCAAACCAAAGTCAAACTTCATGATTTTTTTGCCAACATCAAGTATATGAAGTAAAATTCATCATTTGATCAAGGGTTGATCATGATTCATCAAGGAGATTTTAGATCATCAAGAATCAGGAGTTTCTAAATTAGGGTTTTCATAGGAAACATCAACTGAACTTTGATCAGCCATAACTTTCACATGCTTCATCAGAAATTTTCCATCCAAAGCTCATTTTGAAGGAAATTGAATTCTCTACAACTTTGTGTCTCACAAGCCAAGCCCAAAAATGCTTCATTGGGAAGGTATGAGCTAAGACATTATAGGTCATTTTAAAAGTCAACAAAAAGTCAACAACTTCCAAAGAGCATAACTTGAGAATGGTAAAAGATATGGACATGATACCAAAGAGGTTGGTTAGAGGACTCTCTAAGATTTCTAAAATGTCCAAGAACACCTTAATAGCATTAAAATTGAAGGATTTGTGCCCTTGCAAAGTTGGGAAATTTTTGGGAAGTTTATGAAGCAAATTAGGCCTTATAACCAATTTTTGCTAAATGAGCCCACCAAATTGTCATCCAATCTTCATAATATCATCAAGCACGACCCAGCCCATGCATTTTCTTATTTTTTATATTTTATTTAGTATTTATTTGAATTTTATTCATTAAAATACAAATTAAATTAAAATAAAATATGAAAATCATATATTTGGAAGAGATTATGATTCTAGAAGGTCATAAACATCAATTATAGATGATTGATCTGATTCAAATTCGTGCTAGCTTGATTTGGCAAAGTTAGATGTGATCTTTTTCAATATTTGAAAGATAGAAACTTCATGATCAAGCAATCATTAAAAAGCCCATAAATCCATAACTTTTTGACCTAATTCAACTCTCTATATGTACACAAACTAATCACAATACAAAGGGACGATTTTCCAGCCTCCACACATATCCTTCAAAGCTTCAAAATATCAAGAAAAAGTGACATTCGGTTTTGGACTTAGAGGGACTCTCAAGACAAAATAAAGGTTGCAAATCGTTCCTTGAAGGTAATTGAGTGTTTCTGGATCATAAAACCATCCATTCATGCACTGAATCATGCTAACCGAATCACTCTTATTCATGTTTTATATTTTTTTCGATTTCATACTTCCATGCGTTATTAACTGATTTTGCTTGTTGATTCGTGTTTGTTTTGAAGCATAGAAGCTTTATGGATAAACCAATTGAAGTTTCATGACCTAAATCGCATTCCACCATTGTTAGGGTTTGAACGACCAACTTAGGGTTTTGTGATTTAGACAATATAAATAAATTCTAGCAACATAGGAAGATTGTATGATTCATAAGGATCACATTGCACTAATCAATTTGAATAAATTTTACTGTTTACTTGCTGTTTGAGTTTCGTAGGTCAAGAACATGGAAGAACACGCAAGAAAATTCGCAGGAAAAGTTGTATGAAAATGCGCAGGAAATTTGGTGAAGAAGATGAAGTTTGGCGCTGAAATCAGAATTCAAATATTTGTTTTAAAATATATTATTTTGTTGTTGATTTAATTTCAAGCGCGTGCAGTTAGCTCAGTTGGTTTGTGTGTTTGTTTGTAAACGAATGGTCCTGGGTTCAAACCTCCCCCAGGCCATTTTGTTTTGTTTTATTTTTTGGTGTTTTTGTAGGTTAATAATAAAACAATTGGAGTTCATACCCTATCACATGCGCGCGTTTGGCCTGGTGGTAGCATTGTGAGTCCAAGAGAGGCCGAACCTAGGGCGTGGGTTCGATCCCTGCCCCAGGTAAGTTTTTTTATTCATTTTCTCATTTATTTTTGTTTTATAATTAATATAAATTATATTTCTTATAAGAAAATTATATTTAAATAATAATATGTAAATATATATGTATAACTTCATATTTTCTAAAAAATTCTAATTTATTTTTCTAAAATTTAATTTGGTTTATATTTAATTTAAAATTTGTTTATATTATTATTGAATATTTTTTATATAAATAATTTAATTAAGTTTATATTAAATAAGCAAAACCCTAATCCTGGTTTTTCTTAATTGTAAAATTAACCCTAATTTCTAACCCTAATTTTTGTTTAACTTTAAATATTGAATTTAATTAATTTTTCTAATATATAGTTAAATAATTAATCATGTTTTGTAAATATTTATTCGATGGTTTATTATTATTATTATTCTCATTATATTATTTTCTTTTAAAAAATTCCTTAAAATTGCTTATTTAATTTAAAAATATTCTCTTAACTTGTATATATTTTTTGTATATTTGTGCTAACCTCTTCCTCTTATAATTATTTTATTACTAATCATTTTAATTATAATTTCTCTATATATTTATTATTCATATTATAATGTAATTGCGAAAGCCTTGTAATAGTCGTAGGTTTATTATTGTTTTTATGTTATTGTTTATAAATGTTTTTGCCATGGTTAGTAACTATAGGGAGTGATAACCTGTTGGTGATTTAAAATTAATTTAGAATGACTTACTTAATAAGATAAATATATGAATATGAACACTCACACACGTAAGTCGATCTTTGATCGCCATCCTACACTTTCTAAGGGTATTCCTCATGTTGCCTAATTATAAGGTCAAGTAAGGTGTCTTAAAGCAAAGTCCCTTTTCATAAAATATCATCAAGTCCCTTTTAAGATTATAAGATCAAGTCCCTTCGATATTGCCTATGGTAAATGATCTTGTCCCTTCGAATAAAAGATGATAAGTCCATTTGTATTGCTAAGACACCTTACAGTTGCTAAACACATATGTCCCTTCACATGTCCCTTATTACATCCAAGGTAATGACTACCTATTCCTTAATAATAGGGATAGTCTTACCATTGAAAGAACATAAGAACAGTAAAGATTTAACATAGGGTAGGTTCCTCTTAATTACTTGCTCACACATTCCAAAATACTTTTACACTTCACTTTTCAAACAAATTTTCAAAAAATAAGTCTTTATATACATCCATACGAGGATCATTATAAAGTACTTAGAAAGTTTCTAATCACACACTACACCTTTCCAAAACAATTTAAAGTGAGCTAAGTAACTAAGATCCCATGGATAACCATGGATATAAAGGGTGATAACACCTTCCCTTTATATAACCTACCCCCGAACTCAAAATATTTTTAAGGTCTTTCCTGTTCTTTTATGTCCTTTCCTATTGGATAAAATAAAAGTCGGTGGCGACTCTTGCTATCCGCAACATTTAACTAAAGTCAGTTCTCCCACCGTGTTACATACGGACATAAACTTAATTTCTATACAAACCAACCCATGACCTACCTTTTCATCTCTTTTAGGTCCTCTTCATTCCGGCACAATCACATTAAGCCCGTTATCCGTACATACTTATATTAATGTGACCGGTTAGTGATTCTGCTCTCAAGCAATGGTGCTCTGATATACAAATTGGTGTAATCCCTTTTACTGACCCAATTGTAGTTGTAGGGGATCGGATCGTAACCCGTCCTACCAAGTCCAACACCAAATACCTATGAACACACCAACAATGGGCAAATTTTGTTCTTTTTTTTTGTTTTTTTGTAGATTATTACAACTTTTTGGGTTAAATGACCTTGTGAGGGTCACTTATCCGGAGTTGCCTTTTTATCAATTATAACAACACAATAGACATAAGTCACTTATATTTATCGGTCCCCTACGTAGAGCATGCTTAGGTCGGAGATGACTGCTAGGATAAACTACTAAAGGACCTATTCTAAAATGATAATTAAGGCCACGAGACCAATTCCTATATTCATGAAGCTTATGGTGTTAAAATGATACTAATGTTTCAAAAAGTTTTCCCAAGTCAACTGCATCCTATCTCAAACCTGTCTCAAAGCCCAAACTTTTCGAAATAATACCATTTTTCTTTTTCAATTTACTTTTGGTAAGGCTAAAGAAATGGGGAACTAAAGATACACTATACAAATGACTCGTCAAGCACATGCATTTGCTAAAAACAAACTAATTAAATAAGGAAAACAAACTAGAAAACAATAAAAAGGTAAAAAGAATGGAAATGCTAGAAAATAAAATCTCCTCCCACACATGAACCGAACGTTGTCCCCAATGTTTCAAAATAAGATAAGGCAAGAGTTGTAAGACCCTTTACCCCACAATAAATTAATAAATGATTATTCACTAAAATCAGATTATGAACAAAAGGGTATCATATTTCTTATTTAACAAACATCAAAAGCATCGTCATTTTGTCATGTCACGTAACACGGGTTACAACATGCATTCATATTTAAATGCCAACAATTATTACGCAGCGGATAATAATTCATCAACTTAATTAACTCAAATATGAAAATTCAAAATCTACGTCAAAACATCATTAAATCAAGGTAAAACAAGTGAACACAATGGTTATCAAGTGTTCCCATCCCGATGTTACATGACACAGAGCAGGACACCACCCTAAACTCTATAAACGAAAAAATAAATAACAGTCCAAGCTACGTCCATGCACCAAGCTTATTCTTCAGTATCTGTAGGATGACATAATAGACCATTACCAAAGGCAGGCAGGGTGAGTAATCGTGAATCAATATAATTGACATAAAGTAAAGATAATCATGCAACATTCGTCATATAGAAATACATCATAATTCTCACCCATTGTAACACCCCAAAATTTTCCCTCTCATTTTCATCATATAACATAGCATATAACATACATATCCCAACATCTTTGCATAGAAAGATGAAGCATAATGTCCATAGTTAGAAGCATAGGGCATATGATTAGTCATCCATCAAGATATGATTCTTCAAAGTCAATATAAGAACCAAGTTGTCTTGCAAGAGGCCTATAAGGGATACTTATATCTTACACAAGCTCAAGTTCATCCTCAAATCCCAAGAAGGGGTGTGGTTCATCAGAAGTTCATCAGTGCAATTTCCTCCTACACAAGGAAACCCTAATTAGGGTTTTGCCTCAAAGCATTATTTTCTCATAGCTTTGACCAATTATTGTGTTCAAAGGATTTCATATGGTATACAATGCTTAAGGATTAAATTTGGTGCAAAAATTCATCAAGGAAGTCAAGTATTAGTTCAGTTACTTGTATTTGAAGAAAAAGGTCAACTGTGCAGAAGAATAGTCAACCATGGGATTTTTAGGGTTCCAATCATGATTTTCAATTCTATAGACCTTTATATGGGCAAGAAATTACATGCATGATCTTAAAAGTCAAGAATCAAGAGTTTGAAGAAAAGTTACTAAATTTGGAAAATGACCTATAAAGAAACTTTCCATTTTTGGCAATTTTTGCCCTAATTTCAATCCATTCTTTCATGATCAAGAAGGCTTCAAATGAATTTTCCATAAACATGAAAGTTGCATGGCTTGTTCTCCCCTTTCCAAAAAGTACAAGAACTCCCTCATAGCATTTGTGGATCAAAATATATGCTTGATGTAAGTTGGATTATTTTTAGGAATTTTCAAATATTCAAGTTTGGTACCATTTGCAAGAAGGTTCAAATTGACTTCTAATGAGTACTAGTGGGTCATTTATCATCACAATACCAAAATGCAATGCATAAGGATCACTTTCGCTCAAAGAATCACCCAAATTCATGCACTATTCATCATGAATCCACCATTATGCAAAATTGCATGTTCATTCAAACGTATAATCCAAAGCATTTCAGACCATGAGATTGATCCAAGGGTACTCAATGGAGTAATTGGAGCATAATCATGCACATGGGAGAGTGGATACACGAGTAAATGGTGAAGTGTGGACAATTTTGCTTTTTTGCATTTTCATCCAAATCTCTTGCTTCTGAGTCCTCACACCTCTAAAACCCTAATCAACTTCAGAACCCTTTCATATAAAAGTTAAACATCCATTTCTCAGAGCCTCAAGCATTCTCATTTCCCTGTTTCAAAGTTTTTGCTCTTCTTGCATTTTGCTTCGAATATCTCTTTTCCTCCATACATTGCCTCATTTCTTTGCATAATCCTCATAAGTGAAGTGTAAGAAGCATAAATCAACCTTCATTTTAAGCTTTGGTGCAAGAAATCATAGGATTCGAATTTGAGGAGCTCTCACTTGAATCTCAAGATCTAGCCTATTTCAAGCCTCTATTTGCATTTATTTTGCAAATAGAGCTCAATGGGAATGGATCTGCACTTTTTCAGAGGTTTTCTTGACGTTTTTGACAAGCTTCTATCTCAGGTAAGCTGCTGAATTCATCATCATAGTTCTTGATTTAAATGTGTGCATTAGGTTCCTCATGTTATGCCGATTAGCCTGATCTATTTTGTGTGTGAAATGGACGTGTATTATGAATGATTGGTTGAATTTTAGTTTTGTAGATCCAATGTTATTTGCTTCGATTCATGTTGTGTGATGAGTTTTTGTTGTTTTTGAGCTTGGATTATTGTTCATGGTAGTAAGTAGAGTAAATATAGAGATTTTGGTGAATTTATGTGCACTTTTGTTCTTGAGGATGAGCTTTCCGGTGACCGAAGCTAGGGCTCTGTCACCGGATCATTCGCAGTGAGGGGGATGACTTGAGGTTAGGGACGAAATCCTGGCCTTCCTTGTTTGATCCAACGATTGTTATGTTGCTAGCAAATAAAAATGTCACGCGCCATGCATGTGGTTTCTTAATTCTGTTTTAATTGTTTTGTGTGCCTAAGCATAGTAAATGCATGTGACCTAAGATCTAGACCATTTGATTGTTTAACCCATCTTGCTGAAACTTGTTATGATGCGTTGATTTGTTTTACTTTTGCTGACTATTATTGATCATTGGATTACACTACTTTTCTGGATGACCTTTCCATATGTGTTGGATGCTTGGACTTTTGTCTTGGTTGACTTACGTAATGAGCCTTGGATATGCGTACTTTTTTAGAATCATTCTAGACCACTGATCTTGAATAATTTGACCTCCTTGTTGACTGAACTTTGTACGTTGGGCCTTCTCTTGCTTTTCACACCCTCTTTTTTGGGCCAGTCCCATTATTAACGTATATGGATTACTGATCACACCCCTTCCCCTTTTATTTCAATTTTATGTTCTTTTATTTCTTTTATTTCATTTTTTATTTTTTTAAAATAGTTTCCTTATTCTAAAAATACCAAAAAAAATCATGAATGTTCCTTGACATTTTATAAAATTTTCCCAATTTTTATTTTCTATTTATATTTTATTTTATTGTTCTGAATTAATTTTTCCATTTAATTTCTTTTGTTTTGTTTTATACCATGAATACCATGGCTCCTTTATTTTATAACTTGAGTTCTAAAATAGTTATAACCCTGGTTCTTTTTGCTATGTGTCCATAACATGTTAAGGTATTTTAGTTATTTTTGTGTTGGTTTTTAGGATTTGTTTGACTGACTTTTGTGTTGTTGCTTCATGCTTAAGTAATTGAAACCCTAGCCTTACTTTGCCCAATTGTTTGATTGACTTTGGTTCTAATTCTTGAATTGTGACTTTTCCTTGATGTTTATACATATTTGAAGACCTTTGATGCTTAATGCCATAACTGTTGAGGCATGTTTACTATTTCTTTGAGGATTGAACTTGAATTGCCTTATTTGAAGATCTTTTGAGGCATGTTTTGCTTGCTTGCTTTCTTAGGAAGGCACTTGTGCCATCATATAAGAACATGTTTGAGGTCCTTTAACATGTTTTATGATCTCTGTTTGTGGCATGTGAGCCTCATCTTTGCTTGTCAAATGCTTATCTTGTGCACCAAGTCACACTTTTCATAAGCATGAATCATGTTTCACTTCACTTCACATCTCTTCATATCTTCTCCATTTTCCTTAGCATGTGCCTATATGATTTCTTTGATGATTGAACCTTCTTTTTAGGCACATGATTAAGATATATAGGTTCTGACTTTGACCTTACTTGTTCAATTTTGACTTGTATGCTTCACTTAATCACTTACTTTCATCTCACTTCCTCCTTAATGCCTTGCTTGTAGCTTGTGGGACTTCTCTCATTCCTTTTTGTATGACTTTTTATGACTAAAATTAGAGATCTTTTTTTATCATTAGGTTCTGAATTTGATGGTTTGTGATGCTTAGATCTATCTCTTGTCATGACTTCAACTTGTTTGAACTTCTGTTGCTTTGTGTGAATACTTCTAACCATTTCAGGGGCTATGGTAAGTCTGGAGGTGTGGTTGTAGCTTCCACATCTCAATTTATTCCTTCACCTTTTTATGCCATCATACTTGTGATTGTGATGTGCTTAGGCCATCAATGTCTAACTTCTTCTTCATTCCCATTTAGGATCAACTTAACTTCTCTTCAGAAGTAAGTTGAATCCTTTTGATCTTCTTTTCTTCTTCTTCTTTTCTTATTCTTCTTCTTTTATTTTCTTCTTTCCTTTTATTTCTTTAGGATAGACTTCAAGTCACACTAACCTAGGACTCCTATGCATGATAACATTTAGGATTGTTAGTCCCCCCCCCTTTTATCTTTTACCTTTAGATCCTTTTGGTGCTCTCTCCTTCTCATCTTCAAACAAAAACCTAAAAAAACACTTAATAATGGTTGAGGTAGTCTTGTGTGTATGGACTTATTCCATGGGGCACTTGTATTCATCCCATCTTGGGATAGTACAAGCTTGTCTAGCATGATGTATAAGTTTAATCATGAGATCATCCTCACAAAGAAAATCATAAAAAAACACTTCTTCATTTCAAATCACAAAACACTTAATAAATTCAATGAGTTAGTGAGCTTAGGCCTTAATCTTTGGAACCAAGTCTTGGAGGTCTTCTCCTTACTTGGGTATGCTTGTTCCTCATTCCATCTTGGGATGTAGTTATAAGTACACATTTCATGGAAAATATACTTGAGTTCACTTTCTTGTGCCAAACAAAAAGAAAAGCTTCTAAAAGCCACCAAGAAAAGAATAATCGTCTCTCTTTCGGGACTTCTTTTCTCATCACCTTCACTTTCACTGTAAGAACTTGCTCCTACTTGTCTCTTTGCAAGACGGTAACACACTTGTTCCATACGAGCTTGAAACACCTGAGCATTGACATAAGTAGTTCAAGCTTCAAAACACAAGTCATTTTCCTCCCTAGTTAGGGGAACTACGACGACTCTGATCCTCATGTCCAGACGAGGTACGTAGGCATCGGGGTAGGGCCCATTCGAGCACTCTTTTATTTTCCCTACATTTCCCATTTTCTTTTCTTTTATCCAATTTCAGTCTTTCTTTTGCAGCAACTTCATTCTTTTACCCTTTGAAATATTTTCTTTGCAAGCGTGGATCCCGTCGGGTATGATAGACGATCTGGGTACTAATACCTTTCCAGGTCGTAACCGACTCCCGAACCCAGTTCTTTAGTTCGCAGGACCTTTGTCCTTCCTTTTCTTTTCTTCGGTTTGTGCAGCATTACAATTCTCATTCCTTCGGGATAAAAATGCCTGGTTGGCGACTCTACCTTCTCCGCACCACTTTCGTGTTTGTACTAGGATAGAAATCCAGGGAGCGACACCCATCACATCATAAAACTCATCAAAACATCTATTTAACATATATATATATATATATATATATTATGTTATGCCACCAAGAATGAAATGCAACTTCATATATGCATGTGGTAGCAATTTCAACATGTGATGGACAATGGGCCATCTACCTTCTACAATGGAGCACAACATAATCAACATAACCCTGATCCACACTATGGGATCAAAGCTTCCAACAACATAGGTATGCCATGAATGCAACGATACAAAAATTCAACATAATCAACATAATTCAACAATTGTATCAACATCCATGTTAATAAGCATCATATAATTAACCTACATACTAACTTCATTTCTATCACCAATTAATCACAAAAACATCAACAGAAATCATGGCAACCAGTATAATCCATCACAACATCAATACATCCTATATACACCTCATTAGAAAATTTTCTGAAATTAAATAACTGATTTTTCACTTCCAAGGCTTGCTAAGTGACCCTGTTGCTCGCTAAGCGGCCTCCTCTCGGGTTGGAGAAAATTCCCAGTTTTCTCTGCTCGCTAAGCGGGCTAGGCGAAATTCAGAATCTCAGTTTTACGATGACAACAAACTATGTTGCGATTTTTCACGTAAAAACATAGTTTATCATTGTTTTTAATCACTAATTCAATAATAGAACCTATAGCTAACACACATTCATCATTTATAACATACAATGCACAACAATTCATCACTAATCCCTCAATTATACTAATCAAATCCTAGGTTTTCTCTAAAACCCCAATTATCCCCATTACCTAAACTCTACATCAAAAACATTGAAAAGCGATACTCCCCATACCTTAGAGTGAAGCTTTTCTACGGTCTGTTCTCAAAAATCTCCGGGAAATTCTTCAAACCTTAGCTTCTCCTCTTTGATCCTCAGAGCTCTTCTCTCCTCTCTCCCAAACGCGATCGTGAAATTGATCGTATTCCAAAACCTCAACTTCTTTTTTGTCAATCTTACCCCTAGGACCCCAAATATATTTTCCCTGTTATACCCCTACTAATTCACAAAAGATCATTATACCCCTCACACTTCTAATTCTCCATTTATTTAATTAAATAATAATATTCAACTAAATAAACTCAAAATATCCATTTAATCTTATAAATCAACAATTTCATCACAACAACACCAAAACACATCATAACATGCCATATATTCATAAATAATTACCAACAATTAAAATTATGAATTTTAGGGCGTTACAAAAGTAACTTGAAAAATATATGGCATGTTGCTGGTACTCTCGTCACCATGCGGTGAATGCATGGGGTGACGAGATCGTTTGTGGTGATGATCACTATGAGCAGCTGCAAACTAATCAAATCTGGCGGATAAGATGACTTGAGATTGCATAATGGTTTGGATGGACCTATATGTCTGTTGCTGTGACTCTTGCATGGAGGTCATGTTGGCAGCCAGTTACTACTGGATGGAAGAAAGCAAGTTATTACGCCTTACTTCTCTGGCTAGCTGTTCGCGCCACATCTCTTTGATGATGTAGAAACTAGGGGTTGTACCTGCAACAGGGTGAGAAGAAGATGGTGCAGTGTGTGCAGGTGGTACATGATAGGGTGACATATGATGAATGGGAGACTACTTTCTCCAATCATACTTGTTATCAGTCTCATGTCCGTCCCCAAAAGGAACATTAGGAAGCGCTAGACCCATAACAGGTGGAGCATCTAAAACATAGGTCCAATTCCTCCCAACTCGTACATCGGTACGTCTAGTGCATGGCAAAACAACAGACGGGATAGCCACACCATGAACCATGATTTATAACCTCCCTCTCTCCTTACTCTGTATAATCTCATGTCTTTTAGAAATTTTAAGTTTATTGTGCAGAGAGGTATGGGGTGTCAAGGTGGATATCTCAGTGTCGAGATCCTTAACAATAAGCGTAATCAAACCTCCAAAAGTAATGGTCCATGTTTTCTTTAAAATAGCAGTCATATGAGCAAGCATAAAAGGAACCAAATTAATTCGTCTATTTGTGAGGCACCCTTGCAAAAATAGAAGTTCTTTTGCATTCACTTTGTTTGAATTCTCCCGGCCAAAAATGGTACAAGCTAACATATAGCGAAAAACTCGGATGGTCGGGTTATGGATCGTTGAGGCAAGAATTCCTTCAAAAGAAGTAATTGTGGAATTTGACAGCTTGTTCCAGAAGGAATATGCCTCAACTGACCAATCAGAATCTAACGGTGTTTCACAAATAACGCTATCCCCCTGAGGTATTCCTAACCTATATGTGAGTTCGTCGGTGGTGCATTCATATTCAACATTAAACATTCTAAATTGCACAATATTGATTGTACTGGCAGAGTTAGGATTTACAATATAAATCAAGGAACTTAAACACTCTCGTGTTGATCTCTCATAGGTAGGCTCTTTCCTAGCAAACTTATCATGTAATCCTAAAGTATCTAACATATGAAAAACATAATGGTAAATGCCTAGAGTATAAAGACAATCTTCTTCAAAATACCTGGTCGAGACAATTTCTCGTGCTTTCAATTTCTCGAGAAGCTTCTTTTTACCTTTCCCCAGGTTTTCCTTTGTGAAGAGTGTAGCCATCATAATCCATTTTTTCTCTTTGAGGTTAAAGATGGAGAAATGGGTATTTATAGAATGTTGGTGAGTATGAGATTTAATCGATTTTAATGGAGGTTGGTGGATGTTGGAAGTTAGAATGGGTGGTTAAATGAGGAAGTTATGAAGTTTGGTGAGTTTTAATGGGGGTTTGTGGTGGTTGGGAAGTTGAAAAAATGGAGGTTTTGAAGTGAAAAGAGGCAAAAATGGGGATTTTTGTGGTTCTACCCCACATAAATCCCATAACCCATGGCGGGAGCCTAGGACTCTATGGCGGGCACCATGTGTGTATTTTGGCTGGGCAGAAAATTTTCTTTGTTTGTTGGGCCTCTTACTCTTTTTTTTCTCTCCTTCTTGGGTAGTGCAGATAGTGTTTCATCATGCTAAACATTGTTAGAACATAAAAAATAAATACTAAAAATTAATTACTAAATAAATAAATAAGAGAATATTAAAAACGTAAAATGCATATATATATATATATATATATATATATATATATATATATATATATATATATATATATATATATATATATATATATATATATATATATATATATATATATATATATATATATATATATATATATATATATATATATATATATATATATATATATATATATATATATATATATATATATATATATATATATGTGTGTGTGTGTGTGTGTGTGTGTGTGTGTGTGTGTGTTTGCATTCTCGCATTTACAAAATGGTAAGGAAATGCAATAATGAGAGCAGTGTCATCATGGAGCTGGATGTTCCTCTGCCTGATCAGAGCGTCGCACTACGGCTAACTCGCTACATAGATCTGGGATATCCTGATACAAGCAATCAACCCCCGTTGCATGAGTCAGATCAGTCACTTGAACCTGTAAAGTAAGGTCAGCAACCTCCTGACGAAGTCTGGCAGTCTCCATACGCCGCTCAGCTAGCTATGTGTGCATATTCGATCTCTGCAAAGAAAGGCTATTAGACAATACTATGACCTAGAGGAGATCGAGGCTCATCAACTATCTCTCCAAAGCCCTCCAAAGCATACCTCCAATTAGCATGGTCAAGTACACTAGTCATCATAGGGTTGGGCAGAGTGAAGTAATGGATGGTCTTGCTGTGAATCTAGAGCTTGAACTAGGTAGTGTGAAAGGAATCCCTCCTAATTAGCCCTCAGTCCAAGCAGAAATCAATATCCATCATGGTATACCCGCAGTAGGAAGTGAGGTGATATAAATTATGAGAAAGACCCAAAGTAATAACAATATGAGTTACCGTACCTCCCACATGGATGATACCTTCAAAGGACTTGGCAGTGCACTTGAGGTTATCAAGAAGAAAGTTTACACAAGCCACAGGACGCGACTGGTTCACGCAGAAAAGGAAGAAGATCTCCTCCTCACTAACATGGACATCAACGTCAGCCTTTCCAAGGAAAGTATGTGTAATGATCTTCTGGTAATACCTGAGAGTTGGGTTATGGATAATGTGAGACAACTGGGTGGAAGGATCAGGGTCTCCTCCACCTGTAATGTCACTCCAGAATTTCTCTATATCTCTACTCATAAAGTACCCCATATGTAACTCAGGAATGGAATCAGGGGTAGTATGGAAACCTAACAAATCACCAAACTCCTGGGTAAAAGAGTACCATGTCCCAAACAACCTGAAAATGACGTAGCCGTCCTGACCGATATATGGCTCATAGCTGAATGAACTAAGGAACTCCAGGGTGAGGTTTATGTAGGCCTAATTCATGTCATCAACATACTCATCCCACTGGAGCTGGCTACACAGAAACCTTATACTAGGCTCGAGGCCTAAGGCTTCTTGCAAGCTTGGTAAGGTTAAAGGGTAGGTGCCATGGGTCGTTGAGAAAGGATCGCATAAAGTTGTCTTTGTGCATCATCTCTGAAAGTGACGTGCAAGTAAATGAAGGTCTGCATCCTGAAAAGTATGGTTAGAGAATGGGACCTGAAAACATAAACATTATTATAGGTTAGTCTAAACAAGTAAAAAAATTAAAATAAAAAGAATGCAAGAAATTAAAAGTAATAAATAAATAAAATAAAGAAAACCATGGGTTACCTCCCATGAAACGCTTGTTTAACGTCGTTAGCTTGACGAGTAGAACTCATATATCTGAAGTAAGCATTGGTGGATCGATCATGGTGTGGCTGGAGTAGTCGATGGGAATGTCACCTCCTTTTTAGTGTTTCAAACTCTGCCCATTTACAATGAATGGACTACAAGAGTTGTTCTTGATCTCAACTGCTCCGGATTTTAGGATCTTAGAGACCTCAAAAGGACCAGTCCATCTTGATCGTAGCTTGCCAGGAAAGAGTCGCAACCTAGAATTAAAGAGGAGAACAAGATCACCTATATTGAAGTCTTTCTTTACAATTATTTTATCATGCTAAGCTTTGGTTCTCTCTTTTTATATTATGGCATTTTCATAGGCAGACTGACAGAGTTCTTCTAGTTTATGAACGTCAAAGATGCGCTTTTCACCAGTTGTCAAATAATCTAGGTTTAAGGTTTTAATGGCCCAATATGCCTTATGTTCTAGCTCAAAAGGTAAGTGACAGGATTTTCCATATACCAATTGGTAAGGAGTTGTTCCATTAGGGGTTTTAAAGGCAGTTTTGTAGGCCCATAGTGCTTCTTGAAACTTCTGAGACCAATATTTTCTGGATATAGAAACGATTTTTTCTAGGATCTGTTTAATCTCCCTATTAGATATTTCTACTTGGCCACTAGTCTGCGGATGGTATGGTGTTTCTACTATATGATTAACTCCATATTTTCTTAAAATTTTGTCAAAAATTCTAGATATGAAGTGCGATCCTCCATCACTTATAACAAGATGGGGTACTCCGAATCTAGGGAATATATAATTCTTAAACAACTTAATCACTACCCGTGTGTCATTCGTGGGTGAGGCTATAACTTCAATCCATTTAGATACGTAGTCAACAACAACTAAGATATATTTATTTCCTAATGAGGATGGAACCATAAAATCAAAACCCAAACATCGAAAAGTTCTACTTCCTAAATATTCCTAAAAGTCATTTCGTCACGTCTTGAGATGTTCCCAGTGCACTGGCACCCGTCACATTTCACTATGTAAGCATGAACATCACGCCATATTTTGGGCCATAAAAGGTCAGCTTGAAGATTTTTAGTGTGAGTTTTAGATGTGCTTGCATGTCCCCCGTAGGGTGCAGTGACATTGTTCTACGATTTTTCTTACCTCTTTTTCTGGAACACAACGACGGAAGATACCGTCTGTACCTCTTTCAAAAATAAGTGGCTCGTCCCAATAAAAATTTCTTACATCATTAAAGAATTTCTTTTTATGTTGATAGTTAAGGTCAGGAGGTATGATATCAGCGGCAAAATAATTAACGAAATCAACGTACCAAGGTACACTACTTACTGATAAAGATTTCTCAGAGTGCTTATGAGGGTCTAGGTTATTTTCTTCAATGGTATCTATCTTAGCTATTAATCTGTCATTGGCAAAATCATCATTTATAGGTACTAGATCTGGTTTCAGGTACTAAAGCCTAGAAAGGTGATCAACAACTACATTTATAGGTTCTATGATTTTTCTTACCTCTTTTTCTGGAACACAACGACGGAAGATACCGTCTGTACCTCTTTCGAAAAGAAGTGGCTCGTCCCAATAAAAATTTCTTACATCATTAAAGAATTTCTTTTTATGTTGATAGTTAAGGTCAGGAGGTATGATATCAGCGGCAAAATAATTAACGAAATCAACGTACCAAGGTACACTACTTACTGATAAAGATTTCTCAGAGTGCTTATGAGGGTCTAGGTTATTTTCTTCAATGGTATCTATCTTAGCTATTAATCTGTCATTGGCAAAATCATCATTTATAGGTACTAGATCTGGTTTCAGGTACTAAAGCCTAGAAAGGTGATCAACAACTACGTTTTCTGTGCCTTTCTTGTCTCGAACGTCTAAATCAAATTCTTGCAGTAAAAGTATCCATCGAAGTAACCTAGGTTTTGCATCTTTTTTGCTTAATAGGTAACGAATAACAGCGTGGTCTGTGTACACTGTAATTTTAGCCCCTACCAGATAAGTTTGAAACTTGTCTATAGCAAAAACTACAACTAGGAGTTCTTTTTCAGTTGTTGCATAGTTAAGCTGGGCAACATCTAGGGTTCTACTAGCATAGTAATTCACATGTAGTTTCTTATCCTTTCTTTGCCCTAGAACAACTCCTATAACATGATCTCTAGCATCACACATAATTTCGAAAGGTTCGATCCAATATGGGGGTTGCATAATGGGTGTTGAAATTAACACTTGTTTCAAAAGGTTAAATGAATCATTACATTTTTCATCAAAAAGAAATTCAATATCCTTCATTAGAAGTCCAGTTAAAGGTTTGGTTATTTTAGAGAAATCCTTGACAAAACGCCGGTAGAAACCAACATGTCCAAGAAAACTTCGGACTTACCTAATGGTCTTAGGTGGTTTTTAGGTTTTTTTATAACTTCTATTTTGGCTCTATCGACTTCAATACCCCTTTCAAAGATTATGTGTCCTAAAACTATACTTTCGGTAACCATAAAGTGACATTTCTCCCAGTTCAGCACTAGGTTTACTTCCACGCATCTTTTCAGGATTTTCTCAAGGTTAGCGAGAAGTTTTTAAAATCAAATCCGCACACTGAGAAATCATCCATGAATACTTCCATAATTCCATCAAGATAATCATCGAAGATTGACATCATGCAACACTGGAAGTCCGAATGGCATTCATCTGTAGGCAAAGGTTCCATAAGGGCATGTGAAGGTCGTTTTCTCTTGGTCTTCTGGGTGAATAGGAATTTGGAAGAATCTTGAATATCCATCTGGATAACAAAAGTAGGATTGTCTAGCTAGATGTTCCAGCATTTGGTCTATAAATGGTAAAGCAAAATGACCCTTCCTTGTTGCTTTGTTTAATTTTCTATAATCTATGCACATACGCCACCCTCCTTTTACATGTTTTTCTACATGTTCGCGCTTCTCATTTTGCACGACTGTGATGCCTCCTTTTTTAGGTACATGCACAAGTCTTAACCACTTACTATGTGAGATTTGATAAATTATACCTGCCTCTAGTAACTTAAGAACTTCCTTTTTAACAACATCACTCATTATTGGGTCTATCCTTCTCTGATGTTCTCTGGAGGGTTTTGAATCTCCCTTAAGTGAAATCATGTGCATACACACAAATGGACTTATACCTTTTATATCAGAGATATTATATCCTAAGGATGAGGGATATTTTAGTAAAACATCTAAGAGCTGGTCTGTTTCTTTTTGACTTAGGGTGGCACTTATTATAATTGGACGATCCATCCCCTCATCTAGAAAATCATATCTTAGATTCTTGGGCAATTCTTTAAGTTCTAAAGTTTTTTCTTGGTGCATGGCATAGGATATGGGGTAAGGGATAAACATTCGTAAAAGTTATCATCAATGTAGGGTTCCTTAAATTCATCATCTTCCATTATGAGGGTTGAAGGTAGCTTGATTATTTATGTGGGTTCTTCTTGATCTAGTTCCCTAATGCATCCATCGATGATATCTATGGCATAACATGCATCTCCTATCACTGGTGCCATAAGGAATTTCAAAAGAATAAACTATATCTATTCATCACCTACTTCAAAAGTCAACTTTCCTCTCTTGACATCTATTATGGCTCATGTGTTTGATAAGAATGTCCTACCTAGGAGGATTGGGATGTCGTCATCTTCTTTAATGTCCATGACAACAAAATCAGGAGGGATAAACAACTGATCGATCCTGACTGGGACGTCTTCTAATATTCCTACTGGATATTTGACAAATCTATCGGCTAATTGAAGAGACATCTTAGTAGGTTGTTGTTCTCCTAGTTTTAACCTATCATAAACTGCTAGAGGCATTAATCTCACACTAGCTCCTAAGTCTAGAAAAGCTTAATCAATGACATGACTCCCCAAAATACAAGGTATGGAGAAATTTCCAGGATCTTTGTTCTTTGTGGCAAGTTTATTCTCGGAAATGAAATTGCATTCCAAGGGTTTTGGATCGTCAAGTCTACGTTTGTTGGTAAGGATGTCTTTGAGGAATTTTGCATAAGATGGTATTTGGGTGATGACTTATGTGAAAGGAATCTCCACATGAAGTTTCTCTATGACTTTGATGAATTTCTGAAATTGGTCATTGATTTTGGTTTGTTTGAGTCTTTATGGATATGATATCGGTGGGTAATCATTTTGTTTACATGAATGTTCTGGTTTAGGAATTCTTTGTTTTGCTGAGTTTGAGCCGAAATGAAATTTTCCATAATTTTCTCAAGGTTTAGTTTTGGTGGCACAACTTGCATAGGTTGGTTTTGTTTTTGGGCTTGAAAACCTGGTGGTCTCGGAGGTGCGGGGTTTTGGATAGGGTTATTGTTTTTGTAGGAGAATTTTGGGTGATTCCTCCATCTAGGGTTATAAGTATTTGAAAATGGGTTTCATTGGGCATAATTGACTTGTGTCACACCCCAAATTTTACCCCTAACTGCTCGCATCATACATTCATCGCATTTAACAGAGAATTTCCGAGATTTTATTTCTCTGTTGCTTCTAACTCATTTTCGAGTTATTTTTTAAATTTAATTTTCATTTCTTTTCACTTCCAAGATTTTTTTTTAATTTAATTTCTATTTCACATGTTTTAATTTTAATTTTAATTTCCTTTTCTTATTCTATTTTTCAAGTTTCTATTTTTTTTCAAATTTCAACTTCTAATTCTTGTTTCGATTTCTACTTCTAGTTCTTAATTCATGCTTAAATTTTAAATTTCTATTTTTTGCAAATATTTTTCTTGTTTCAATTTCTATTTTTTTTTTCTTTCTTGTTTCTAAATTTAATTTTAATTTCCATTTCTTTTTTAATTCAATTGTATCATAGGTTTAAATCCAATTTCAATTTCAATTTCAAATTTATTTTCAATTTTTTCCATTCAATTCCAAGTCCATTTTAGAATTTCTAAGTCATGTTCCATCCCATTTTATTTATTTATTCCCAACTGCATTTTTTTTAGTCCAATTCCAATCCCATTTTCCATTACATTTTAAGTTTCAATCTCATTTTTTCCATTCCAATTCTTCTTCAAGTCACCAATAAAAATTCTTTGTCAAAATTCCAAACCTTTCTTCAAAATTCAATTTATAATTCCAAGTTTGTTCTTTCATTTTTTTCTCCATATTTTTATTCTATTCAAGTTTTGGTGCCAAGTTTCACTATCTATTTTCAAGTCCCATTTTATTTGCCTTCATCCAACTTTGTGCTAAATTCATGTCAAATGTTCTAAACTCAATTCCAAGTTTCAATTTCTATTTTAGTTCTATTTCAAGTGTTTGATACCCATTTCAATTCCGATTTCAAAGTTAAATTCAATTTCCAATTTCATTCCTAGCCTAAATTCATGCCAATTCAAGTTTCTCAATTAGATTTCCATTTTCCAAGTTTCAACCTCTATTTCAATTTCTGATTTCATGTTTCAGTTTTCATTTTCAAGCTTCATCCAATTTTTTTTTAGCTTCATTCAAGAGTCATGGTTGTTTGTGTCATTTTTCTACTCAAAGTGAAATCACCATTCTTAACAAAAAAAAACTCCAATTTTGTTCAATGTTTCTTCATTCAACTTCTTTCAAAACTCATATCAAAATTACAAAACTTGTCCCAAATATCAAAGTCACGAGTATCATTCCAAAATCCACGTCCAAACTTAGTTACAAGTTACAAGTTTTAAAACAAAGTGCAATTACAAGTAAAGAAATAATACATTTTGTCATAAGCACGTCTTTGATTTAGACTAGTGCTTTCATGCCAAGCTTTGCTCCACTAAGACTCCCAAGTTTCCATCTCAATTTTCAAGTCCAATGCTCTTTTCGTGTGTTATTCGCGTCCTTCATGGCCGAGTCCACCATTTTCCTCATGACCAGCCCAATGCATATGAAATTAGAAAAAGCAAGGTGTTAGCATTCTTCATTCACATTAAGCTTAATCAAATCCTTCATTCACCAAAATCATACATACATAATCATTTCTACATAATCATGCTCATCATGGTCTTTTTTTTTAAAAGCAATTTCACAAAATTTTCAATTTCATCAAGTCATGCATTCAAGCATACCAATTCAATCAAGCATAACAGCATTCACAAGCCTATTTTCACTACTGTAATTCACCAAATGCATTCATCATAAGAGATAGTACAACAAATACAAGGGGGACCACAGGGTTTGCTAACAAAACAGCCCACAGCAGGCCTGCAAAATGCAGGGCCTCTGCTCCACTTCCTCCACCACACAATTCCAGAATTTTTCCCCTATCTCAAAGCATCCTTCACCAACAAATTTTCAAGGACAAAATTCAAGCTCTAAAAACCCTAATCCACTCCCTATAAAACCAGAACTGTTCACATCAAAAGGATAGACACAAAAAAAGGCAAATCGAAAAAAATACAACAGCATCACAAAAAACATTAGCCACCACTACCAACCAACAATCACAGCAATAACAAGGAGTAGGGAAGAAGCTACACAGAAGAGGAATAATAGAAGAAGGAAGCGTACAAGTGAAGCTTACCATCGTGGATTCGTCATCCCGATAACTTTCGGGTCGGTAATATTCTCCATTTGCTTCACTTCTTTTTCGGAATATTTGTTCATCTTGTTTGATTCCTCTTATGACCATGTTTATGTTTACGGTTTGATTTCAATTTCGACTAGCTAGTTTCCTTCTTTCTTTCAATTTCATTTCATCCTTCCCCATGCTGCATAACACTCACTTTATCACCCACACCAGCAACCTCATACTGCATACACAAAGCCATGAAAACTTCAAAAAGTCAGACAGAGAAAACGACACAAACAAAATTCAGGCAGCCATACAAAAAAACCAATAACAGCCACATAAATTTCAGTCACAAGCCTAAACACAAACAAAACTCAGGGGGCCATAAACCAAAAACAGAAAAATAACATCCACAACTTATAACAATACACAACCTGGAAAAAAACAGCAGCCATACATACAACACAGAAACCAACAACAATACCACAAAAATAAAACCAGTAGGAACCTTTAGAAAAAGCCAAAAAAAACCAGCAAGGGCGCCACAACTCTTCCATAGCAGAGAAACCATGGGAGGTCGCGGGAGGTCACGAACTCAAAGAAAGCACTTTCGTGACAACAGAGAAAACGTCTGGAAGTGTTCCAAACCCGATCCAGATTCTTCCTTATCCTCAGATAAAACTCAAACTACTCATTGGGCTCCTTTCGCTACTCAGAACCCTTACTGCGATTCATACGGCAAGGAACAGTTAATAGCGGATCCACAAGAATGGGACAAATTCATCACAATTCTCAGAATAACTTTGCCTGCATCGTTTAGAATCAATGCAAGTAATCAATTTGCTGATGATATTCGTTCTCAATTGGAAAATGATTTCGTGCATTCTCTACGTGCTGAGGTTGCTGAAGGGGATGAGACAAAGGCTATTCGGCCATTGCTTTGGTATCCCGGGAACTTTGCTTGGCATTCAAATTTTTCACGGATGCAGCTTAGGAAGAATCAGACACTTGAGAGGTTCCACGAATTCTTAAAGCTAGAAAATGAAATTGGAAATATCACAAAACAAACCATCACTATCCCGTAAACCCATCTCAAACCTCAGCCACCCCTTTCGAACAAACAGACGCGAACCGCACAAACAAGCACGTCAACACCACCGAAAACACAACCTGTGAGCCGCCGTCAAACCCTCAACCCTTCGCCAGATACGTCGTTCCTCACCGGAAATCCAACTCAAACGGCTCCATCCGTGAACCTTCCACAGACCAAACCATTACCGCCGCGGAAGCAAACCATCCTCCGCTCAAGCACCGCAAGTCCGCACCAATACCACCGTTTCACCACCGACGAAACAATCGTAAGAGAAATTGAAGCAGAGAGTGAGAGCCAGTGAGGAGAAGGAAGAGATTTGAGAGAGTGAGACGACCAGGGAGTTCGAGAGAGTGAGACGGACAAGGGAAGGGGGGGTTTCTTTCCGGATTCGCAAAACGGCGCCGTTTTGGCTTAGGGTTTGCTTTACCCCTTTTGGCATTAGCATGAAGCGGGTCACGGGTTGGACCCGACCTGCTTATGTCCCCAGCGCCCCATGGGCCTCTTTCTTGGACCGTCCCCACTGTACAGCCAGATCCACTAGTTTTTTTTCTTTTCTTTTTCTTTTAAATTTAATTTAGATTTCTCTTTTCTTTTAAGGTTATTTTAAATTGAAAACAAATTTTATTTTCCCAAATTTATTTTGGTTTCATTTTATAAAAGTTGATTTAATTAGGGATTTTATTTTCTTAATATTTTTTTTTAATCCAATATAGTAGTTTTTTTAAAATAGGGATTTTAATCCAGTTAAATTTTCTTTTTTTAAAATTTTTTTTTTAATTAAAACATTTTTCTATATTGTGGATTAAAACTTTATTTAATTAAACTTTACTTGGTGTTTATTTTTAATTTCTTTGACAATTTCATTCAATACGTCAAAAAACACAAAATATTTTCTTTTAATTGAGTTTTCTTTTCTTAGAATTTAATCTTTAGTTGTTTATTTGATAGTTCCTTTTATATATTCAAAAAAAAAATCAAAAATATTTTCTCATAATCTTTATATGAATTTTCTTAATCCTCATGTAATCTTAGATTATCTAATTAGGTTCTCTATCTTTTTTATTATTATTAATTCATTTCATTTTAATTTAATTCTAAAAAATCCTAAAAATAATGTCTTGTCTATATGTCCTCTAAGTAGTTAGTTTTAGATCATTTAGGGTGAGAGGTTTGAGCTTGAGTTTATTTTCTCTTTGGTGTGAGTGTGTGTTTAATTTTGCTATCATTTTGGTTGCATGCACGCTATGTTTGTATTTATTTCATTTCGCATCATGACCATATATTTGTTAAGATAAAATTGAAAGCGCACACTTTTGAAACTTTAATTTTCAAGATAATAATCCTTGGTCCAACGCCAAGTTGAGTTCATATACACTTCACTCACACACGTAAGTCGGTCGTTCTACGATCGCCATCTGCACAGTCTTTACATTTCACAGCTTTCCAACTTAAGAAAATTGTCGCACCGTGTTTGTCTTCCACCCCCGCATTCTCGATCCATATATCGAGTCATAGCCCGGTTACTAAGCCTTTTACCTTGCATTTCCATTTACTTTATTCAGTCCATTTTTGCAAGTAGCAGCCTATGCCTTAGACTTAGGAGCTTGCACCCTCATTTATCTACTTTACTTTCTTTGCATTTAAATCCAAAAGGGAAAGAACTCCTGTAGTTGACTCAATGTCATAGGAAGTTTAGCCATCCCTAGTTACCTTTTTGACCTTAGCCATTAGGTTTTTTTTTATTTGAGAACTTTTTGTGACTTTCCTAAAGTCATGTGAGTGTTTGCCATAACACTTACCTTCCCCCGCGAACCTTGAGCGTAACCAAGTGTTCGTTAATCCTTAGGAGAACTACGAGTGCTCTGATTCTATACCCGATACGTAGGCATCGATGCGATGTTGTGCGAGCACCATTAGAAATAAAAACCTTAGGTTCCCTTAGTTTTAGCAGGCAATAAATAACAATAACACAAATATTAACAAGAGGTTCCCGTAGGATACTGCGGATGCTTAGGATTGTAACACCTTCCCTAGGTATAATCAACCCCCGAACCTAGTTTCTCCTCATTTAGGGTTTTTACGATCTTTTTCCCTTTTCCCTTTGGATTAAATTAAAGTCGGTGGTGAACATAAAAGTTTTGTGATTCAAGCTCACTTAATAGCTTGGTATCCTTTTCTCACCGCAACAGAAATGGCGACTTCACTGGGGAGTCTATTTTTGAGGGGTAAGCCCACCTTGTATATTTGTATATTTGTTGTTGTATTGCTTGTTATTATTTGGGATTTTTTTCGGGTGTTCCATGTGTGGTGAGATAAGTCCTAACCCGGACTTGAGTGCAAAATAAGATAGGACAGTGGTATATTCAAGAAGGCTTGTAGGGAGTTGAGTCCCGATCAAGTTGACTTGAGACACCACCACTCAGCGGAGGCCTCCTCGGATGTAGTTTTGTTGATCGAGTTCAGTCGTGAAAGCATTACTATATTCGACCTGAGAGCCGTTAATGTTGAGGACCGTAGAACATTTACCCCCACTTGGCCTTTTAGGGATGTAGTGTGATGACTATGAGGGTGTAAATCCGAAATAGTTGATACGCGATACTACACTCGGATGAGACTCTCTTGAGAATATTATTGATTACCAAGTTGAGTTGGGAAGTCGGTAATATCCGAAAGATGGGACAATGATTCTGGGAACTTTTAGAACCCGTTGTACAGGTACAAATAAACTCATAGTACATACCTTTTGGGAGGGTTGAACCTTCGACCTCATGCAAGCTTTGAACCTAAGCCTTGTGTGTTTTTGTGTATTCATGCATTCACGCATCATGAAGCATCATTTTTACCAATTTATTCAAGGAACTCAGAAACTCTATCTTTGCAAATATCATAGGTATCATCATGGACTTTGGAAGAAGAAAGACTGTCAAGTACACATTCAAAACTCCCAAACTCGAAGACCTAAGGAAATTGAGAGATTTGGTTTTGGATCAAGAAGCCTTCATGGAGAAGCATAGGAGACTTTTAGCCTTACTTAAAACTGAGTGGGATGGAAGGTTGCTCTCTGTGATGCTCCAGTTTTATGATCCTCTCTACCATTGTTTTACGTTTCCTGATTACCAATTGGCGCCTACTTTGGAAGAGTATTCATTTCTGGTGGGATCACGTGTTAAGGATGAGTTTTCATTCCCTGTTCTAGAGAAGGACCCTGAAGAAGCGGAGATTGCAAAGGCGACATATTTGAGTGTTCCTGAGGTCAAGGCAAATATGACCTATAAAGGAAAGGTTTTTGGATTCCCTACAAAGTTTTTGGTAGAAAAGGCCAAGAATTTTGTTGGTGTGAAGGATATGAAAGCTTTTGAGGCGACCTTTATGCTGCTAATATATGGAGTGTTACTTTTCCCAAACTTTGAAGACTTTGTCGACCTGAACGCCATCAAATTCTTTCTGAAGAAGAACCCGGTCCCTACTTTGCTCGGAGACGCTTACCATTCCATCCATCTGAGGAATCACCATAAGGGAGGGATGATTACTTGTTGTGCATCATTGTTGTACGAGTGGTTTATTTCGCACTTGCCTAAGTCAGCTTCATTTTGGAATCTTAAGGATGGTTTGTGGTGGTCACAAAGGATCATGTCTCTTACCCACTCTGACATTAGTTGGTACAATCGTGTTTATGATGGAGCATTGATTATTGATAGCTGTGGTGATTTTGCTAATGTGCCTCTTCTTGGCACTAAGGGAGGAATCAGCTATAATCCAGTTTTGGCTCGCCGCCAACTCGGGTATCCGTTGAAGGACAAACCTAAGAGTGTTGAAGTGGAAGGAATTTTCTTTAAGGATGACGAAGAACTAGAGCTCAAGAAACAGATTATGCAAGCTTGGAAGTACATCCATAGGAAGGGGAGGAGTAGCTTGGGAAAGCCGAATTATGTTTCTATGGAACCCTATCTCCAATGGGTACGAGATAGGGCAATCAGTCTGAAGATGCCTTACCCTCGCCAGGATCCTATGACCTTCAAGAAACCCATTCTAATCTTTATGGATGATGCAGAGAAGCTGAAGATTGATTTGGAGAAAGAGCTTCGAGAGAATAATGCATGGAAGAATCGACATCAGATCATCAGTAGTGAGAATGAAGAACTTAGAAGACAACTGAAGATGAAGGAAGAAGAAGAGCTCTCCAACAAGAAAAGGAAAGCGCAAGAGGATTTATTTTCCTCCAGCACTCAAGGGGACACTTCTTGGAAGTCGATCGTAGATCAACTTATGCTTGAAAGGGCTCAGATGAAGGCACAAATCGAGAAGCTCAACTTGAGGCTTTTAGGAGAATCTCCTTAGGACTTTGTCTTTGTTTTATTAAGCTATGTTTGGGATTTTTGAAGATGTACTCAAGACTTTGTATCAATTTTTGAATTTAATGAAATCATATCCTTTTGATTATTATGTTTTCCTTGGTATTTGCAAATTGTTTCTTAAGTTCCTTGAATAAAATTTAATTTTCGCATTACACTCATACATTTGGCATTTCATTTGCATTTTTTCATATAAAACTCATTCCCGTCATCTGCTCTCAATTCAGCTTTCACACTGAGGCTCTCACGCAAATATTACACTCGAGCTCCAGCCAGAAAGAGGATGGCTGAAAGAGACCTAGAGATGGACAGAGTTAACGAAGAGCTTACTGATATTCGTGGAAATATGGGTCAGATGATGGAAATGTTGCAGGTCATTCGACCAAAGATGGATACCCAACAGACTGTAGTGTTAGAAATTGTCACTGCAACGACTGAGCCTACGTCATCAGTCACTACCCCTGTGACCTGGCCTCCTTTTGGGCTTCCTCATGGATTCGTCCCTCCTCCTCAAGGTTTTGATTCTCAAAGTTTTATTCCTTCTTCCCAAGGACTTGCTGCTCAGGGTTTCTTCCCTCCTTCCCAAGGCCTTGCTTCTCAAAGTTTTATTCCTTCTTCCCAAGGACTTGCTGCTCAGGGTTTCTTCCCTCCTTCCCAAGGCTTAGCTTCCCAAAGTTTTGCACCTCCTTCTCAGGGTATTGCATTTCCTTCCCAAGGTTTTGTGCCTCCTCATCAAGGATTTGCTGCTCAACAGACTATTCCTGTGACTAATGAAGAGAACCACGCAGTTACTAATTTTACACCAGACATTGTGCACACCCGTGCCCAACCATACTTTAATGACCATCAGGTGTATGACGCTCCAGATATGTCTGAAAACGGAAACGAGAAACCTGAGAAGATGCAAGAGAATTTTGATACCCTAGAAAAAAGGTTAAGAGCAATTGAAGGTGACCAGATCTTTGGGGCTGCTGCTAGAGAGATGTGTTTGGTGTCTGGATTGGTAATACCTCCAAAGTTCAAGATACCCACTTTTGATATGTATGAGGGCGCAACTTGTCCTAAGAACCATCTCTTGATGTACTATCGTAGAATGGCTGCGCAGGTGGACAATGATAAATTAATGATCCACTGCTTCCAGGACAGTCTGAAGGGAATCTCCTCCAAATGGTATCTAACGCTAGACCAGTCGAAGATTCGCAGTTTCCAAGACTTGGCAGATGCTTTCATCCAGCAGTACAAATACAATATGGACCTTGCTCCCGATAGGAGGCAACTGTTGAGTATGTCACAAAAAGATTCTGAATCATTTAAAGAATATGCTCAAAGGTGGAGAGGGACCGCTTCTCAGGTAGAGCCCCCATTGACTGAAAGAGAATTAGCTGACTGGTTTGTTGACACTGAGCGACCAGAATTCTATGAGAGAATGGTGGGAGCATAACTGCTAGTTTCTCTGATCTAGTGGATGTGAGAATCAAGGTAGAACTTGGTTTGAAAAGTGGAAAGATGAGTGGTGCATCTAGCAGTTCCAGCAATGGTAGTGGAAATATTGTCAAGAAATTTACCAGTAATTTCCACAAGAAGAAAGAGGGCGAGACGAATGCAATAATGACAAGTCAAAGAAGAAATCCGCTTTGGCAGAGACCTCCACCTATGGCTCAACAGCAGTATGCTCATCCACCACAGTATGCCCAACATCCTTATGTAGCGGCGGTTCAACCGTCATATAATCCACAAGTCCCGATGTATCGGCCAACTCAAGCAGTACCGATGTATCAGCAAGCGGCTCCAGTGATTCCACCTTATCAGCCAATGCTCCACAATCCAGGCTATCAACAAGCGCCCAATGCTTCAGCCTACCAGCAGAGGACTTCAGCTCCTCATTTGAATCCCAACTTTCAGAATAGAAGACCAGGAGGAAGGCCTCCTAATCCTCGAATCCCTATGACATATACTGAATTATATCCTTCACTGCTGAAGAAAGGTTTGGTTACTCCAAGGCCTTTGGGTCCTCCACCAAATCCGCTCCCACCAAATTACAACTCAAATGCCCACTGTTTATTCCATGAAGGTGCCCCAGGGCACGATTTGGAGGGTTGTTATGCTTTGAAGTACATCGTGAAAGATTTGATGGAGAAAAACATTCTGTCATTTGGGAATACTGGTCCGAATGTCAAAGATAATCCTTTACCCAAGCATGGGTCCATAAATGCCATTGTTGACGAGCCTGACGAAGATTTGATTTTCAACGCCACAGAGATCAAGACCCCGCTTAGAGACTTCCATGCGAAGTTAGTAGAAGTGGGTATGTTGAAGAGCTTTTATAAGAATTGTGAATCTTGTGCGGATAACCCAAAGGGATGTGAATTGGTCTTAAAAGATGTTCAAGATTTGATTAATCTGGGTGTTTTACAAGTAAGCGGTCGTGTGAAGAAGAATGAAGTGGCAATGATTGAACCCATTTTCAACTTGCCTGAATCTGATTCTACCTTGGTGCCAGTGTTCAACCTGCCTGAGTCCTCAAGAGTTCAACCCATCTTTAATATGCCAGAGCCTGTGATGCCCATTTTCAATATACCTGAGCCAAGGTTTGAACAAAGGAGTAACCCTTTCCTTTATGAAGACACTAAAGCAGTTCCATGGAAGTATGATACAGGGAAAGTTCATCAGAAGATTGATACAGCTAGTCAGAAGGAAGGTTCAAAAGTGGCAAGTGCTGACATAGCGGGTACAGGTCGTTTAACTCGTAGTGGTCGTGTTTATACTCAGCAAGCCAATACGGTTCCGCCTAAAGAAGTCATTCCAGCTGTTGTCAACCAGGATAAAGGGGTAGTCTTGGGAGAAGAGGATGCAGAATTTCTCAGAATCATTAAGAAGAGTGATTATAAGGTTATTGATCAGCTACATCAAACACCTTCCAAAATATCTATCCTATCACTTCTTATGCATTCACCGGCCCATCGGAGTGCTCTCCAGAAATTACTAGCCCAAGCCCATGTTACACATGATATAACTGTGAATCAGTTTGATGGAGTCATTGCCAATATCACTGCATGTAACAATCTCAGCTTCAGTATGAAGGATCTTCCAAAAGATGGCTTGGACCATAACCGTGCTCTCCACATATCTGTAAAATGTCAAGAGGATACTTTAGCAAGAGTTCTTGTGGATACAGGATCTTCATTGAATGTTTTGCCGAAAAGAACGCTTGCCAAGTTATCTTATCAAGGGGCAGAGATGAGGCCCAGTGCACTGATTGTGAAAGCTTTTGATGGGTCAAGGAGGACTGTTATTGGAGAAGTAGACCTACCGATCTTGATTGGGCCACAGGTGTTCAAAATCACTTTCCAGATTATGGACATTAACCCCAATTACAGTTGCTTGCTGGGAAGACCTTGGATCCATGCCGCTGGGGCAGTCACTTCTACCCTACATCAGAAGATGAAGTTTGTGGTCGATAATAAGCTGGTAACCGTGTCTGGGGAAGAGGATCTCATGGTTAGTAACCTTTCATCCTTTATCTATATTGAGGCTGATGAAGATGCTTTGGAAACTTCTTTCCAAGCTCTTGAGATAGCCAATGCTGTCCTTTTAGAAGTAGAGGAACCAAAAGGGAAGGGTATCCCATCTTTTGCATAGCTGAAGAGTATCATTTCCACCATTGAAGAAGGAAGCTATGAAGGTTGGGGTGATGTCATTGAAGTCAAACAGAAGTTAGATCGTTGCGGGTTGGGTTACAAACCAACTCATGTGAAGGAAGGAGCGTCAACCTCCGTTAAAGGACGTCTGAAGACCATTCAAGAAGTGTTTTCCAGTGCTGGTTATCAGGTCAATACAATTGATGGAGTTTCTGAAGATGAAGATGTGAATCATTTGGTGTATCAGTGTGAAGAAGCCTTGGGCAATTGGGAGGCAGTCGAGATCCCAGAGTTTTTTCCATTGTCAAAGTAACTTATTGTTTTTTTTAAGTGTTTTCAAAGTTCCCTAGCTTTGCCCAAGGCTATGGGAGTATTTTGTAGGGCCCCTTCTCATTTTCAAAGTTATTATCAATGAAGGCATTTTGTTAAAACTCTTATTTTGATTATTTACTGTTTTTTTTTTCACTTTTAAAAGAAAATGGCAATCTTTCAAAACCGATAAAAAAGATTTTTCTCTTGCATTTCTCTATTTTTCCACTTTTAATAAAAGCAAATCATTCTCATATGCAGAATAAGCGAAAACCCTGTTGAATCCAATGACTCTACATTCTCTCCTAACTTTGATTCGCCCATCTACCAAGCGGAAGATGAAAGTGAGGAAGATTGTGACATTCCCGAAGAACTGGCAAGATTAGTTGAGTATGAGCACACAGATCTCCAGCCACATAAGGAGCAGGTAGAGACCATCAATCTTGGCACTGATGAAGACAAGAAGGAAGTCAAGATTGGTATAACACTTGGGGCAGACATCAGAGAAAGATTGGTCAAGCTTCTCAGAGAGTATGTAGATGTGTTTGCATGGTCATATCAGGATATGCCCGGCTTAGACACAGACATAGTGGTCCACAAGTTATCTCTTCGACCAGATTGTCCTCCTGTAAAGCAAAAGCTTCGAAGAACAAGACCAGACATGGCTTTGAAGATTCGAGAAGAGGTCAAAAGGCAGTTTGATGCGGAATTCCTCGCAGTTGCAAAGTACCCTGAGTGGGTAGCTAATATTGTGCCAGTCCCTAAAAAGGATGGCAAAGTCAGAATGTGTGTGGACTATAGGGATTTGAACAAAGCCAGTCCGAAGGACGATTTCCCTCTTCCGCATATTGATACTTTGGTTGACAACACTGCTAAATTTGCTGTTTTCTCCTTCATGGATGGGTTTTCAGGATACAACCAGATCAAGATGGATCCTGACGATATGGAAAAGACTACATTCATCACACCATGGGGCACTTATTGTTACAAGGTTATGCCATTTGGTCTCAGAAATGCAGGAGCCACTTATCAGAGGGCAATGGTCACCCTTTTCCATGATATGATGCATAAAGAGATAGAAGTTTATGTGGATGATATGATTACCAAATCACAGAGTGAGGAGGATCATTTGAATCATCTCCTGAAGTTATTTGAGCGCCTCAGAAAGTTCCAACTGCGCCTGAATCCAGCTAAGTGTACCTTTGGTGCCCGATCAGGAAAGTTACTTGGTTTTATTGTTAGTCAACAAGGTATTGAAGTAGATCCGGATAAGGTCAGAGCGATTCAAGAGATGCCAGCTCCCAAAACAGAAAAGCAAGTCAGGGGTTTCCTCGGAAGATTGAACTACATCTCCAGATTTATCTCCAATATGACTGCTACATGTGAGCCCTTATTCAAGTTTCTCCGAAAGGATCGAGCAATTGAGTGGAACTCCGATTGTCAACAGGCATTTGAGAAGATTAAGGTTTATCTACAGGAACCTCCTATCTTGATCCCACCTACTCCAGGGAAGCCTCTCTTCATGTACCTAACTGTACTTGAGGGTTCTATGGGTTGCGTTTTAGGCCAACGGGATGAAACTGGTTGTAAGGAGCATGCCATTTATTACTTAAGCAAGAAGTTCACAGATTGCGAAAGCAGATATTCACTCTTAGAGAAGACTTGTTGTGCTTTGGTATGGGCTGCTAGACGCCTCAGGCAGTATATGATTTGTCACACTACTTGTTGATCTCGAAAATGGATCCAATAAAGTACATCTTTGAGAAGCCTGCCTTGACAGGAAGACTCGCCCGTTGGCACATGTTGTTATCCGAATATGATATCCAGTATGTGGCCCAGAAGTCTATTAAAGGCAGTGTTTTATCTGAATACCTTGCTGATCATCCTGTCAAAGATTATGAACCTTTGCAATTCGAGTTTCCGGACGAGGACATTATGTTGATAAAGGAATATGAAGTTCCAGGTCCAGATGAAGGTCCCGAGCCAGGTTCTCGTTGGAAGATGATGTTTGATGGTTCCTCTAACTACATGGGGCATGGTGTAGGAGTTGTTTTGATGAATCCTGGTGGTGGTTATACTCCCTTCACGGCTAGATTGTGCTTTGAATGTACAAACAACATTGATGAGTACGAAGCATGTGTTTTAGGTATCGAAGCTGCAATCGATACCAGAATCAAGATCCTTGAAGTGTATGGAGACTCAGCCTTAGTAATCTACCAAGTCAAAGGTGAATGGGAGACCCGTGACGAGAAGTTGATCCCTTATCGGGCCCATATTGTGGAGTTAATTAAATACTTTGACGAAGTCACTTTCCATCATGTTCCAAGGGCAGAAAATCAAATTGCAGATGCCTTGGCTATGTTGGCCTCTATGTTTCAAGTCAGATTTCTTAATGAAGCTCCACTCATTACAATCGAGCGAAGAACTGCACCAGCCTACTGTCTACTGGTCGAAGAGGAAACTGATGAGAAACCGTGGTTCTACGACATCAAGAACTATTTGCAAAATCAGGAGTACCCAGCGGATGCAACAACTCTAGACAAGAAGACTTTAAGAAGATTGGCGTCCAAATTTTTCCTCAGCAACAATGTGCTTTATAAGAGAAATCATGATATGGTTCTGCTCAGATGTGTGGACAAGCGCGAAGCAGACTTATTGATCAGGGAAATCCATGAAGGATCATTTGGAACACATGCCAATGGACATGCCATGTCCAGGAAGATTTTGAGAGCTGGATACTTCTGGTTGACCATGGAATCAGATTGTTTCAAGTATGCCAGGAAGTGTCATAAATGCCAGATTTATGCCGACAAGGTGTACGTACCTCCAACACTTTTGAATGTTCTGTCATCGCCTTGGCCTTTCTCAATGTGGGGCATTGACATGATAGGGGCAATTGAGCCTAAAGCTTCCAATGGTCATCGGTTTATCTTGGTCGCAATCGATTACTTCACCAAATGGGTAGAAGCAGCTTCCTACGCCAATGTGACAAAGCAAGTGGTTGCCCGTTTCATCAAGAACCAAAATATCTGCCGTTATGGAATCCCAAGCCGAATCATCACAGATAATGGGAACAATTTGAACAACAAAACAATGAAAGAGTTGTGTGAGACATTCAAGATTGAACATCATAACTCTTCTCCGTATCGTCCGAAGATGAATGGAGTTGTTGAAGCTGCAAACAAGAACATCAAAAGGATTCTGCAGAAGATGGTAAAAACTTACAAAGATTGGCACGAGATGTTACCATATGCTTTACACGGATACAGAACATCAGTTCGCACTTCAACAGGGGCAACCCCTTTCTCTCTGGTGTATGGGATGGATGCAGTTCTCCCTATTGAAGTAGAGATAGCATCTTTAAGAATCTTGATGGAAACCAAACTGGAGGAAGCTGAGTGGGTCCAGAACAGGTTTGACCAACTGAACCTCATTGATGAGAAGAGAATGACCGCCATGTGCCATGGCCAGTTGTACCATAAGCGCATCAAGAGAGCATTCGACAAGAAAGTCCGTCTCCGAGAATTCAAAGAAGGAGATCTTGTACTCAAGAAAATCTTGCCAGTCCACAAAGACATGCGTGGAAAATGGATTCCTAACTATGAAGGCCCATATGTTGTGAAGGTGGCATTCTCCGGAGGTTCCTTAATCCTTACAACTATGGATGGTGAACAGCTGAAACACCCGGTGAATTCTGATGCAGTCAAAAAATATTATGCCTAAATGAAACCCGATAGGTCGAAAACCAGAAATGGCGACCTAGGCAAAAAAAAGGGTATCCCGGTGGATCAAAACCTATGAAGGAGATCCAGGCAAAAGTTAGGGATAAAAATGAAAAAATAAGAGCTCGCTAAGTTGAAAACCCGAAAGGGCGGCTTAGGCAAAAAAGAGCGTCCCGGTGGATTGAAAACCCGAAAGGGCGGTCCAGGCAAAAGTTAGGGACGAAGGCATTTGACTATATCAGATGGTGTTTACCATTACTAAAGAATCATAATGGAAGACCAATCCATTTGCTCTTGTCGGAAGCAAGGTGTCAGGCAGTCTTAGTTATTAGGGATTGTCGTGGTCGTTGGATTCAATGTAGACCTTTCCCCATTGCCATTTTCAAATTGTAATTTTTCATGGAGTTTTTGCCATTAGCAAGCTACCATTCTTGAATAAAATACAAACTTTGCCTATGAATTTTGTTGTTCAACCTCTTATTTTCTTTTGTTATGCAAAATGCCATCACTTGATTACAATTTAACTCTAAAAATGACAAGTTTTTTTGTTAAGGAAATGTTTTTTGAAAACATACTGAAAAACTTTCAAGTTTCTTTGACTTTGGGAAAATTGGAAAAACCTTTTGTTTCCCCAAGAAGTCCTGGTTTGCAACAACACTTTTATACTATTATTACAGAAATCCCCATAGAAGTTCAAAACTGATAACACTCTTGGATGGATCTTTGGGCCAAACATGATTTCCAAAATTTTAAGACATCTCCCCAGTGTTTTCTCATTTTTCTCATCTAAGTATTGGTGTTGAGAGCCTACTCCTCATTGAGTCTTGTCAAAACTCTTTGTCTCTTTAGAGTCATCATTTGCATATCCTGATCATTCGCATCATGCTCAATCATGCGCATTTGACATTAGCATTTGTCTTTCCCCAGTTGTCGTCTGTCTAACTCCAAGTCCATACATCATTAGTGCTCAATTTGAAAATTCATTGTTGTTGGTACCCGAAGTTTGGTTTACCAATGTTTTTGTCCCCAATAATTGCTGGTGTCCCCCGTGGAATTCTAATTGTGGTTGGTTTTTTCTTTATGACCACCAATATCTCCTTGAAGCCCAATTGTCATTGGCACAAATCTTTTAAGCAGGTCCTGAAACCTTTTACTTAAAATCTAAGTCCATTTGATTTTGGCACATACTTGTACCTTTCTCCTGATGGTTCCTGAAGGAATTTCCAGAAGTTGGATGTTTTATCTTATTTGAAAACTCCAACATATTTTGTTGTTACTTTTTCGTGTTAGCCGGTCGCCTAGAGCCGTTGATCTATCTTTGGGTGATTTGCATTCTATCCCCAATGCTAGCTGGTCGCATAGAGCCGCTGCTAAATCACTGTGATTTCCTTCCTTATCCTCGGTGTCGGCAGTTACATTTGAACCTGCTAATTTACTATTTTGAATACTTTGACTACTTTGTCTTTATCATTCTCGGTGTCAACCGGCAATGACCGTTGCACATTCATTTTGAATGTTTATTTTGTTGTATTCCAGTGTCAGTTGGTCGCATTGAGCCGCTGCACATTCACTTTGAATATTGTGTCGTTTCTATTCTTAGTGTCAGTTGGTCGCATCGAGCCGCTGCGCATTCACTTTGAATGTTGTGTCGTTTCTATTCTTAGTGTCAGTTGGTCGCATCGAGCCGCTGCGTATTCACTTTGAATATTGTGTCGTTTCTATTCTTAGTGTCAGTTGGTCGCATCGAGCCGCTGCGCATTCACTTTGAATATTGTGTCGTTTCTATTCTTAGTGTCAGTTGGTCGCATCGAGCCGCTGCGTATTCACTTTGAATATTGTGTCGTTTCTATTCTTAGTGTCAGTTGGTCTCATCGAGCCGCTGCGCATTCACTTTGAATACTGTGTCGTTTCTATTCTTAGTGTCAGTTGGTCGCCTCGAGCCGCTGCGCATTCACTTTGAATGTTATGATTATCATTTCCAGTGACAGTTGGTCGCATAGAGCCGCTGCACATTCACTTTGAATGTTATTTTGTTGTATTCTTGGTGTCAGTTGGTCGCATCGAGCCGCTGCGCATTCACTTTGAATATGTTGTTGCTTTTTACTTCTCAAAGTCAATTGGTCGCATAGAGCCATTGATCTACCACTTCGATTTATTTCCTTGTCTTATTTTTATTCTTGGTGTCAGTTGGTTGTATCGAGCCACTGTGCGGTCACTTTGAATTTCATTTTGTTTTGTCATCCTAAGTGTCAACTTGACTTTACCTGTGTTCGATGATCCAACTCGTTGGATTTCCTTTTGTTCCCGTCTTTTGTTATTCTTAGTGTCAACAATTACACTTGAACCTGTTGATTTTATCACTTCGAATACTTCCCGTTTTCGTTTCTTTATCCCCAGTGTTTGTCATCCTCAGTGAGTTTTGGCTTGTGGTCATCGATTTATCTCATTCTATTCGTTCATACCATAATCATCATTCATTGCAGAGTTGTTACAAAGTTAGATAGTTTGTAGTCCAGCATAACATTGCATTTAGGGGCAAAATTTTCGGTTTTTTTTCTATATTTAAATACCTTTCACACTGATTCCACGAGGATTACCATCACTCACGCCATCTGGTGAAGTTATTTAAATAAGGGCAACTGTCACACCCCAAATTTTACCCCTAACTGCTCGCATCATACATTCATCGCATTTAACAGAGAATTTCCGAGATTTTATTTCTCTGTTGCTTCTAACTCATTTTCGAGTTATTTTTTAAATTTAATTTTCATTTCTTTTCACTTCCAAGATTTTTTTTTTAATTTAATTTCTATTTCACATGTTTTAATTTTAATTTTAATTTCCTTTTCTTATTCTATTTTTCAAGTTTCTATTTTTTTTCAAATTTCAACTTCTAATTCTTGTTTCGATTTCTACTTCTAGTTCTTAATTCATGCTTAAATTTTAAATTTCTATTTTTTGCAAATATTTTTCTTGTTTCAATTTATATTTTTTTTTTATTATTTTTTTTTCTTCCTTGTTTCTAAATTTAATTTTAATTTCCATTTCTTTTTTTAATTCAATTGTATCATAGGTTTAAATCCAATTTCAATTTCAATTTCAAATTTATTTTCAATTTTTTCCATTCAATTCCAAGTCCATTTTAGAATTTCTAAGTCATGTTCCATCCCATTTTATTTATTTATTCCCAACTGCATTTTTTTTAGTCCAATTCCAATCCCATTTTCCATTACATTTTAAGTTTCAATCTCATTGTTTCCATTCCAATTCTTCTTCAAGTCACCAATAAAAATTCTTTGTCAAAATTCCAAACCTTTCTTCAAAATTCAATTTATAATTCCAAGTTTGTTCTTTCATTTTTTTTCCATATTTTTATTCTATTCAAGTTTTGGTGCCAAGTTTCACTATCTATTTTCAAGTCCCATTTTATTTGCCTTCATCCAACTTTGTGCTAAATTCATGTCAAATGTTCTAAACTCAATTCCAAGTTTCAATTTCTATTTTAGTTCTATTTCAAGTGTTCGATACCCATTTCAATTCCGATTTCAAAGTTAAATTCAATTTCCAATTTCATTCCTAGCCTAAATTAATGCCAATTCAAGTTTCTCAATTAGATTTCCATTTTCCAAGTTTCAACCTCTATTTCAATTTCTGATTTCATGTTTCAGTTCTCATTTTCAAGCTTCATCCAATTTTTTTTTAGCTTCATTCAAGAGTCATGTTTGTTTGTGTCATTTTTCTACTCAAAGTGAAATCACCATTCTTAACAAAAAAAAAAAACTCCAATTTTGTTCAAAGTTTCTTCATTCAACTTCTTTCAAAACTCATATCAAAATTACAAAACTTGTCCCAAATATCAAAGTCACGAGTATCATTCCAAAATCCACGTCCAAACTTAGTTACAAGTTACAAGTTTTAAAACAAAGTGCAATTACAAGTAAAGAAATAATACATTTTGTCATAAGCACGTCTTTGATTTAGACTAGTGCTTTCATGCCAAGCTTTGCTCCACTAAGACTCCCAAGTTTCCATCTCAATTTTCAAGTCCAATGCTCTTTTCGTGTGTTATTCGCGTCCTTCATGGCCGAGTCCACCATTTTCCTCATGACCAGCCCAATGCATATGAAATTAGAAAAAGCAAGGTGTTAGCATTCTTCATTCACATTAAGCTTAATCAAATCCTTCATTCACCAAAATCATACATACATAATCACTTCTACATAATCATGCTCATCATGGTCTTTTTTTTTTAAAAGCAATTTCACAAAATTTTCAATTTCATCAAGTCATGCATTCAAGCATACCAATTCAATCAAGCATAACAGCATTCACAAGCCTATTTTCACTACTGTAATTCACCAAATGCATTCATCATAAGAGATAGTACAACAAATACAAGGGGGACCACAGGGTTTGCTAACAAAACAGCCCACAGCAGGCCTGCAAAATGCAGGGCCTCTGCTCCACTTCCTCCACCACACAATTCCAGAATTTGTCCCCTATCTCAAAGCATCCTTCACCAACAAGTTTTCAAGGACAAAATTCAAGCTCTAAAAACCCTAATCCACTCCCTATAAAACCAGAACTGTTCACATCAAAAGGATAGACACAAAAAAAGGCAAATCGAAAAAATACAACAGCATCACAAAAAACATTAGCCACCACTACCAACCAACAATCACAACAATAACAAGGAGTAGGTAAGAAGCTACACAGAAGAGGAATAATAGAAGAAGGAAGCGTACAAGTGAAGCTTACCATCGTGGATTCGTCATCCCGATAACTTTCGGGTCGGTAATATTCTCCATTTGCTTCACTTCTTTTTCGGAATATTTGTTCATCTTGTTTGATTCCTCTTATGGCCATGTTTATGTTTACGGTTTAATTTCAATTTCGACTAGCTAGTTTCCTTCTTTCTTTCAATTTCATTTCATCCTTCCCCATGCTGCATAACACTCACTGCATCACCCACACCAGCAACCTCATATTGCATACACAAAGCCATGAAAACTTCAAAAAGTCAGACAGAGAAAACGACACAAACAAAACTCAGGCAGCCATACAAAAAAATCAATAACAGCCACATAAATTTCAGTCACAAGCCTAAACACAAACAAAACTCAGGGGGCCATAAACCAAAAACAGAAAAATAACATTCACAACTTATAACAATACACAACCTGGAAAAAAACAGCAGCCATACATACAACACAGAAACCAACAACAATACCACAAAAATAAAACCAGTAGGAACCTTTAGAAAAAGCCAAAAAAAAACAGCAAGGGCGCCACAACTCTTCCATAGCAGAGAAACCATGGGAGGTCGCGGGAGGTCACGAACTCAAAGAAAGCACTTTCGTGACAACAGAGAAAACATCTGGAAGCGTTCCAAACCCGATCCATATTCTTCCTTATCCTCAGATAAAACTCAAACTACTCATTGGGCTCCTTTCGCTACTAAGAACCCTTCCTGCAATTCATACTGCAAGGAACAGTTAATAGAGGATCCACAAGAATGGGACAAATTCATCACAATTCTTAGAATACCTTTGCCTGCATCGTTTAGAATCAATGCAAGTAATCAATTTGCTGATGATATTCGTTCTCAATTGGAAAATGATTTCGTGCATTCTCTACGTGCTGAGGTTGCTGAAGGGGATGAGACAGAGGCTAGTCGGCCATTGCTTTGGTATCCTGGGAACTTTGCTTGGCATTCAAATTTTTCACGGATGCAGCTTAGGAAGAATCAGACACTTGAGAGGTTCCACGAATTCTTAAAGCTAGAAAATGAAATTGGAAATATCACAAAACAAACCATCACTATCCCGTAAACCCATCTCAAACCTCAGCCACCCCTTTCGAACAAACAGACGCGAACCGCACAAACAAGCACGTCAACACCACCGAAAACACAACCTGTGAGCCGCCGTCAAACCCTCAACCCTTCGCTAGATACGTCGTTCCTCACCGGAAATCCAACTCAAACCGCTCCATCCGCGAACCTTCCACAGACCAAACCATTACCGCCGCGGAAGCAAACCATCCTCCGCTCAAGCACCGCAAGTCCGCACCAATACCACCGTTTCACCACCGACGAAACAATCGTAAGAGAAACTGAAGCAGAGAGTGAGAGCCAGTGAGGATAAGGAAGAGATTTGAGAGAGTGAGACGACCAGGGAGTTCGAGAGAGTGAGACGGACAAGGGAATGGGGGTTTCTTTCCGGATTCGCAAAACGGAGCCGTTTTGGCTTAGGGTTTGCTTTACCCCTTTTGGCATTAGCATGAAGCGGGTCACGGGTTGGACCTGACCCGCTTATGTCCCCAGCGCCCGATGGGCCTCTTTCTTGGACCGTCCCCACTGTACAGCCAGATCCACTAGTTTTTTTTCTTTTCTTTTTCTTTTAAATTTAATTTAGATTTCTCTTTTCTTTTAAGGTTATTTTAAATTGAAAACAAATTTTATTTTCCCAAATTTATTTTGGTTTCATTTTTTAAAAGTTGATTTAATTAGGGATTTTATTTTCTTAATATTTTTTTTTAATCCAATATAGTAGTTTTTTTAAAATAGGGATTTTAATCTAGTTAAATTTTCTTTTTTTAAAATTTTTTTTTTAATTAAAACATTTTTCTATATTGTGGATTAAAACTTTATTTAATTAAACTTTACTTGGTGTTTATTTTTAATTTCTTTGACAATTTCATTCAATACGTCAAAAAACAAAAAATATTTTCTTTTAATTGAGTTTTCTTTTCTTAGAATTTAATCTTTAGTTGTTTATTTGATAGTTCCTTTTATATATTCAAAAAAAAAAATCAAAAATATTTTCTCATAATCTTTATATGAATTTTCTTAATCCTCATGTAATCTTAGATTATCTAATTAGGTTCTCTATCTTTTTTATTATTATTAATTCATTTCATTTTAATTTAATTCTAAAAAATCCTAAAAATAATGTCTTATCTATATGTCCTCTAAGTAGTTAGTTTTAGATCATTTAGGGTGAGAGGTTTGAGCTTGAGTTTATTTTCTCTTTGGTGTGAGTGTGTGTTTAATTTTGCTATCATTTCGGTTGCATGCACGCTATGTTTGTATTTATTTCATTTCGCATCATGACCATATATTTGTTAAGATAAAATTGAAAGCGCACACTTTTGAAACTTTAATTTTCAAGATAATAATCCTTGGTCCAACGCCAAGTTGAGTTCATATACACTTCACTCACACACGTAAGTCGGTCGTTCTACGATCGCCATCTGCACAGTCTTTACATTTCACAGCTTTCCAACTTAAGAAAATTGTCGCACCGTGTTTGTCTTCCACCCCCGCATTCTCGATCCATATATCGAGTCATAGCCCGGTTACTAAGCCTTTTACCTTGCATTTCCATTTACTTTATTCAGTCCATTTTTGCAAGTAGCAGCCTATGCCTTAGACTTAGGAGCTTGCACCCTCATTTATCTACTTTACTTTCTTTGCATTTAAATCCAAAAGGGAAAGAACTCCTGCAGTTGACTCAATGTCATAGGAAGTTTAGCCATCCCTAGTTACCTTTTTGACCTTAGCCATTAGGATTTTTTTTTATTTTAGAACTTTTTGTGACTTTCCTAAAGTCATGTGAGTGTTTGCCATAACACTTACCTTCCCCCGCGAACCTTGAGCGTAACCAAGTGTTCGTTAATCCTTAGGAGAACTACGAGTGCTCTGATTCTATACCCGATACGTAGGCATCGATGCGATGTTGTGCGAGCACCATTAGAAATAAAAACCTTAGGTTCCCTTAGTTTTAGCAGGCAATAAATAACAATAACACAAATATTAACAAGAGGTTCCCGTAGGATACTGCGGATGCTTAGGATGCTAACACCTTCCCTAGGTATAATCAACCCCCGAACCTAGTTTCTCCTCATTTAGGGTTTTTACGATCTTTTTCCCTTTTCCCTTTGGATTAAATTAAAGTCAGTGGTGAACATAAAAGTTTTGCAATTCAAGCTCACTTAATAGCTTGGTATCCTTTTCTCACCGCAACAACTTGGTCTGAGTTAGTTTCAGTTAACAGATTGCATTCCGTTGATTGGTGTCCTTTGGTTCCACATAGTTCACATTCTGATGAGACTGTTGCTGCATTAACTGGGTTTGTATACATATGTTCAATCTTAAGGGCCAGAGCGTCCATTTGGGCTTGTATCATGTCTATAGAAATTATCTCATGTATTCCTCATAGGGCCTCTTTCTTCTCGATTGTTGATCGTTCTGTTCCCCATTGATAATGGTTTTGGGTCATATCTTCAATGAGAACGCAAGCTTCAGGGCAAGGTTTATTCATCAGAGCACCGCCAACGGCAACGTTGATGGTTATCTTAGTGTTATAATGAAGTCCGTTATATAAGGTATGAATAATCAACCATTATTCCAGGACATGGTGTGGACATGTTCTTAATAGGTCTTTGTATCTCTCCCAAGCTTCAAAGAGTGGTTCACCTTGGTTTTGGGTAAATCTAGTTATTTGGTTCTAAAGAACGACATTCTTAATTGGGGGAAAATATCTAGCAAGGAACACTCTCCTAAGTTCTTCCTAAGTTGTTATAGAATTTGCTGGAAGAGAATCTAACCATGTACGAGATTTATCTCTGAGGGAGAAGGGAAATAGTATTAGACGAATCGCCTCAGCAGTAGCACCATTAGTTTTAAAAGTATCAGCTAATTGGATAAAGACTTTTAGGTGTTGATTCGGGTTCTCAGTAGGGAGACCCGTGAATTGGTTTTGTTGCACTAATTGTAATAGAAAGGGTTTCAGTTCAAAGTCGTAAGCAAGAATAGTAGGGTTTACTATACTAGAACTTGGTTCCTCATCTGATGGTTGGGAGAAATCCTTAAGGGGTCTTTGGTTACGATCTTCAGATATAGCTTTCTTAATTCTACGGAGTAAGAGACGCGCACGAGCGTAACATTTGGGTTCCGCTAAAGGATCTAATAAACTACTGGTGCTACGAGCTCTTCACATAGACCAGCTAGTAAAACCTTAGTCTAGACAATGTAGTAACAAGGTACGAAATTGACATAATTGGTCCCCGACAACAACGCCAAAAACTTGATGCAGTGTTTTCGCAAGTATATGAATCACGTCAGAGTAATATAAAATATTATCCATACCACAAAGACCAAACGTCAATATATTGATATCTATTGTTATGATGTTTATCTAAGGAAAATAAAAATGGGACTAAATGGTGCATAATGAAAATAAAGTACGAAGATGTAAATTCAAATGAAAACAATAGGCTTGAATGCAATTCACACAGTTTGATAATATTCCAAATGCTTGTAAATATAACTACTTATGGGGCAATGTTCTCTACTTATGAAAAGAACTAATTTAACGGGAACTGTCGCTTTCGCATAATCAGAACCGAGTTTATCCCTTAGTCAAATCCTCTTATTGTCACTTATAAAAAGGCACGCATTGCGTTAAAGTAATAAACCTATCTTTCAGAAATGTAATTTCTTGACTCAGTTGAAAAGTATTTTGATTTGGAACTTTTAACTAATATAGGTTCATGCGAACTAGACTCTAAACCCATAAACGCGTCCAAAATATTTTTAAAACCGTTTTGCAACAAAATTAAAAAACTCCTACTTTACTGGACCAAGCGCCTTCACTTCCTTTGAACAGTTAAGACTAACCAAGTTTAACCAAAGGTAGGACGGCTTTTGATCTTACCCAAAATAAATAAAGTACATAAAACTTGTATTAAAAAACAAAGTAGCCCCTAAGCATTTCTATAAACAGATTATGTGAAATATTACTTTACCATGATCTTTACATTCTAACCTTTAAAATTTAGCCAGGCATGGAAATGTAAATGGACATATTAAAATGGATCATGTTAAAATTAAATTAAAAGGGTTTGTGAGAAAATTAAATGGTGCGAGAAAATAAAGTAAAGTAAAGCAAGTGCGAGAAAATAAAGTAAAGTAAAGCAAATGCGAGAAAGTAAAGTAAAGTAAATGGTGCGAGAAAATAAAGTAAAGTAAAAGCGAGTGCGAGAAAATAAAGTAAAGTAAAAGCAAGTGCAATAAAATAGAAACATGCTCCAAATAAGAGGCTTTAAATCAGTTACAACTGGAAATAAACACGACTGATGATGAAAATGGCGGCATGATTAACTTCTACCAGAGTGCTCCAAACTCAATTACATACTCGATAAATGGTGTGATAACTCTTCAATGTGAAGGGATTATAACTTACAAAACTGAACAATATATGGCTTAAATTTGCAACTAAGCTTGGATGATGAAAATGAACTATGAACTACTCAATTTATAGCCAAATAAAATAAAATGGAAAGACCAGGATGCCCTCCAACTCCTTTTGGACGGGATGATGAAAAACAAAGGTGGCGTCCACCACCCTCCAATGGCGCCCACCATATGAACTAAGGGAGGAAGATTATGGAGAACGTGGCAGTTGACATAAGTTTGAAACCATCTTTGTCAAGGCCTACCTAGTGGCGGCCACCATGGTGGATGCCATGTGAACGATTTGCTCAAAAACTGGTTTTCCTGCTCGTTTTTCTTCATTTCTGCACGAGGAGCTCTGGATAGACTAGAAACCTGAAAACAAAACAAAAAGCAAGGATAACAAAAGAAAATAACAATAAAGTCCTAATAAACATGTGCAATCTAAGTCAAATACGCAGTGTGATTTAATGTTATCACACACTTAGACAACTTATCATATAAATTCTTCTCTTTCAAAGTATTCAACATAACTCTAAGGTGTCATGCATGGTCTTCATCTGACTTGGAATACACCAAAATATCATCTATGAACACCATAAGAAACTGATGAAAGCAAGGATGAAAAATCCTATCCATGTATTCCATGAATACTTATGGAGCGTTAGACAAACCAAACAACATCATTGAATACTCATAATGAATATAAGAGTTATAAATGCAGTCTTTGAAATATCTTCTAACTTTACTCGAATCTGATGATAACTCGATCTCAAATCAATCTTGATAAACATAAACGCTCCAACCAAATTATCCATAAGGCCATAAATTCTAGGAAGATGATACTTATTATTAATAATAACCTTATTCAACTGCTGATAATCCACACACCACCTAATGCTCACATCTCTCTTCTTAACAAACAACATTGGAGCTCCCCACAGCGACACACTAGGTCTGACAAACTTCTTCTCCAATAGATCTTCTAACAGTTTTTCAGCTTGCTCGGCTCTGACACGAACATTTTATATGGTGCCATAAACACAAGTCTAGTACTAGGTACTGAATCAATGGAAAACTTCACTTTGTTGTCTGACGGAAAAATTACTAATATCCTTAGGAAAAAAATCAGAAACCTCACACACAATAGGAAGATTAACAACCACCGCTTCACTCTCCACTCTCAAGCAAGCGAACATCATGATCACATGATCATCTTGCTTCAAGCACATATCTGTTTGATCTCAAGACACACCCTATTTATTCCTCCACAACTGGCCATAAACCTAGCTTCAACAGTAAAGTAAATAATGGTTAAAAAAGCGAGCATCAATAATGTTTCACATATATGTTGCACACCAAAGTATAAACAAGATCATAAAATCATCTCAAATGAACTAACCTGCTTTGATACCAACAATGTAGCACCTTAAACCCCAAACACTTATTTTATAAAAACATATCAATAATTCACTCAACAACATGGTGTCACATTTTCTCGAAAAAAACAACTTTCTCAAATCTCATATTATAGCAACAAGAATAAATAATAATAACTCGACTTTAATCAAAATCAACTTTATAAAGGAAATAATTAAACAACTCTCAGAAAACACAAAATATAAAGGTAACTCATCCCGGTGTTACACTATCAGAGCGACACGTGGAAAATAAAATAACTGAAAAACGATAAATAACAAAGAGAACTACTACATTTGTCTTCCAAACATAACAACAACTAAGGCTCCTCTAACAAAGTATCTACACCACATGCATAAAGAACAACACAGATAAACAAACAAGGGTGAGAAATACATCCACACATGTTAGTGGTGTATAAAACAACAAAGGTAGTGTAAAAAAATCACTCATCAATCACATAAATCATCCACACATATACTCAACCATAAATGGGATTATGTATGCAATGTATGTCATATTCTCTACTCCGATGTATATGGTACCAAGGATTTTGGATATCACAGGTATGTTATTGATTATTCCACTCGTCATTGGTTCCTCCCTGAACCTGGTTCCATATCTACACCATCAGACTTGTCACAGGTTCCAACTTTGAACCTTAGAGTCATTACTAGACCGAAGTCTGTCACCATCATACTCGTCACATGTTCCATCTATGAACCTGAAACTCGTCCCTGGTCTTCTTTATGACACATGGATGACAATTGATGTTGTAGCTGGAGGGGTTATGATTAATAAACATTTTAATGAAACTTATGACCTTATCGAAAACATGACTCAAAACCACTACCAATGGAGGAGAGAAAGTACTCGTATAGAGAAAACACAACCAATATGATGGATGCAAAGTTAGTAGATTCGATCACATGAAGGTGAAAGTCGATGATGTTACCCAAAAAATCGATAACTTGAGCATCACTCTCGCAACTACTGTAGTTGTTTTTACTCCCAATTGCAATATTTGTGGATCCCTTTGACACATTACTATTGAGATTCAACTGCTAGTTGTACTAACCCCAGGCCAAGAAAATTACGTGCAAGGGAACTCGTATTCTAACACATATAATCCTTGATGGAGAAATCATCCCAATTTCTCCTAAAAGAACAAGAATCCTACTTTTGCATCCAAACCTACACCTGTTACTCCACCAGGTTTCCAAAACAGCATCGTACAACCACAAAAAATAGAAACCACTCAAAAAAACCAAGTCAAACGACCCAAAATGATCAACAAAGGCCTGACGCTCAACCCCTTGTAGGGATGACGACTGTCATCCCCCTAAAACCCTACCCATCACCCGTTATGACGATCAAAACACATGGCGCTCGTTGCGACAGGATGATGGTTGAACTATCACCCTCGTTGATGTACGTCATCTCGGTCGATCTGATCTTATCCCCCAACGTGATGCCGGACTTACCGTTACCTAGGGTGATGTTGATCATCGTTATGCAGAACATAAAAAATAGGGTTTTCATCATGGATGCAACTCTAGACTTTCGATTTCGACCCCAAATGACCTCACACGCATAATAGTTCATCAATAATAAATGATACGACATTTAATCACATGAAACATAAAATATGAAATCATCCTCACATTACATCATGTCACAACGTATATTCAAGAGCATCATAAATCCAAACTCAACATACATAATTATACAATTCGCAACAATTTCAGATCATAAAACAAAATCACATAAACACAATCCAAAGAGGTTTGCAAAACCATCTCAAGATTCAAAACCCTCATCAATGGAGGAAAAGGAAAGAGGATAAGGAATCCTCTTTATCCTTCATGCTTAAACGCCCATATCCTGTTCAATCGCCCCCCCCCCCCCCCATTTACATCGAATTTGTAGCAAAGGTTGAAACTTTTGACATGGAAGCTCTATTCTTCTACTCTTTGCTCTGTTAGGGCTTTATTTACTTTGCTGACAACTATTTCTCACCACAACAAACCTAACTCTAATTATCTTATCTATTTAAATAAAACCCTACTATTTACTAATTCACTAACTCGGCTTAATTCTCGTTAATTCCACCATTTCCCTCAATTTTAATATAAATTCTGATTTCCTCCCCAAAGCACATTTTTTTAGTATTTATATTATTTAAATAATTAAATTAAAGATAATTTTAATAAAATTCCACCCTAACTCAACAATACCAATAAAATAAATTTAGAACTCAAATAAAATTATATAAATCATTTTAACTCAATTAAAATAAAATTAATCAAAATCGGGGTGTTACAATTGTTACCATCAAAGACTAGTTGTCATTATCAAAAGCATGTTCATCTTTAAGAGAACTTCCTTGATAAAAAAACCTACAAAACAGGGTTCCATATTCTTCCCTTTTTTTACGATGACCACACGTCTCCCAGGGAGGTGGTAAAAGAAACAAACAAATATATTTGGAGTAATAAAACTCCCCATCAATTAAGTAGAGAGTATGCTCTACTCCTCTTGAGAGATTAATTTTCCCCCTTTGTCCAAATCAAAAAGACGGGTAAAGATGTGATGTCATATTTTAAATATGCAAACATATTGGCAAAGAAACATTTAGGAAAGGATAACCATCACACTTTCATAAATTTAAAACTACTAAAATTCAGAGTACAAAAATCTGGAAATCGCTAAATATAATGTAGAATTCAAAAACATTGTGAAAAGTGAGAAACAAATAAACTTAGAAACTAAAGCATACAAGTGAGATTATTCTTCATCAAAGTCACAATTCATGAATAGATCTCGTGGTAGTGGCGTCGGTTATAAGATAAAGTACATGATATGAAGTCTATTTTGTCATTGATCACGTCAATATTTCCAATCAAGACATTGAACGACATTGAACAAGTTATCAATTGAGGGTATCTGTGGAATAAATTAGTCGAAGTCCTTTTGGTTTATGGGTGCTTATTCATTATTTACCTTTATCATCATTTTTCCATTGATGATCTCATACTTCATTCATGCCAAGACTGATATTCCTATTTTTGTCACATCTTGTATGTACTTTTCTTTGTCAAAATTGAATTTGGTGTGTTATAGGATCTTTGTAATCAGATTTCCATATGATAGACATACTTCTTCTTTCTTGCTCCCTATCATATATCTGACTACTTAATTTGCTCTGTTGATTTTGATTTTATTCTCTATTATCTATATGGATTTAACATTGACTTGGGTTACGAGACCAAAGTTGTCCTTCCTTGGAAAAATTATGTGGTTTATCATATAATTGATCATACGACTATCAAGGCAAATATATACAATAATGAATATTTGGTATGATGGGTGTTGGATTCTTCATCAGAGAGGATGCATTTATCTTGTGGTCGTTGTTGTATCATTTATCTTCAGATTATAGGACAATATCTTCATGGGAGAGATTTAGAATATTTCAAAATACTTCTAATGACAAAGATATCATATTCCTTTTTTATTTTCGACTAAACTATTCCATCAGTGAAGTAAAAATTTGAGAATAATATCTTCACTAATGATGGGCACACTTTTTTTGAGGTGTTGTAGAAGAAGGTTGACAAGTTTACCTCCTCAAAGGTTATGAAGAATTCTAATACTTTAAAGGCTTATTAATCTAAAGTGTGAATTCTCACAGGCTTCGATCGATAGACTCTTGGATGAATCTCATCTCTTATTATTGAGTGGTGAAGGAATCGGATAGGGGGCTAGAAGATAAGTTTAGTTCTATGAGAAATGATGATTGTGAGAGAATAATCTCACACTCACACAATTTGAGAGAAAAATATGTGATTCAAAAGAGTGGGAAAAACATGCATATTTATAGTGTGTCTCCTGGTGATTTGATCGTGTATTTCTAGAAATCAATCAATGGGAATCATGGTGATTGAGAATCAACTTTAAATCATTCCAAAGTTGGTTTGTCAATCGATTAGCAAAAGGATTTAATTGATTGGATAATCATATATTTTAGGATTTTGAGCGTTCATCATCAATGTTATGATTTGATCGCCTTGCAACACACATTTTGCTTGGATATGATATAAAATATGACTACCAAGATTTTCCAATCAATTTCCTCAATGTGCCAATCGATTGGGCTTTCGACAGTAAGCCACCTTGGTGTATTTTGGGCCTTGTGCTAGATTTTATTACTTTTCTGCACCCCTGTTCAGCCTTAGTTGCACATTCTTTGTATAAAACACTTAGAAACTCAACTTTTTTGTTAGTGGCATAATTTAACGATATGAGTCAAATTAAATCCAATATTTTAAAGGATTAATCAGTGTTTTCTGATTATTTCAAATTTAAAATAGTGTACAACCTCTAATATCAAGAGGCCATGATAAAAAAAACCTTAAAAGGAACATGTACACATTATGGCGTGTCTTTCTCTATGTATTGTTGGATGCGATATTACGAGATATGTAAGTCCATTATAGGCATATCCACTCAACCTACTAAGAAGTTAACTGATCATTGAGGATCATAAATGTTGAGATATCCTCAACTAGACCCCTTGTATTAATCACCATAGTTGATATTTGTCAAAGGAAAATGTATGAAAGCATGTTAATTGTCGGACTATGTTTTCTCATGTTTGACCACTTTACTTGAAGCGACGTTGAGAGTTGTTTATCATGTAGTAAAACGACTAGTCCTCAGTCGCACCAGTAGAAAAACCACACTCATGTCCACATGAGCATGTGTTGGCCTAAGTGTTAATTTCCCATATGTGGGTTAGTCAAGAAATTCACAGCCGCAAAAATATATCCAATTGAACATCCTTAACAAGATCATATCGATATTTAAACCATGGAAACTCCCTACAATGAATCGTGTGTTCCTCAAATGTATCCAAACACACATTGTGAATACTCATCAATAAGAAATAAGGGACTCATATGGCGATATCTTAAGATAATATGATACTCCATTAATTACATATGTTAGCTTAACCCATCAATAGGAATAGCAAGAAGAAATTCCTGAACATACACGACTTGCGAACAACCAAAAACTACCTTTTGTCTAATGGTCATGTCAAAGTTTACATCCGGGTCCTGAACACTTTTACTAAAAATGACAGTCGTCAAAACATGTAGTTTAGAGGGACGATGCCACTGCTAGTAAAATTGTTAAGGTCTAAATCTAGAATTGAAACACACCAAAACTATCTAAAGCTCTGCTAAAATTAGAGTCCATATTATATTTCTCATTTTCTCTCAGAATGATCTTGTAACATCCAAGATTGGACCCTATAAGCCATAACAATGTATAAGGCATCCTCTACTGACGAGGACATACTAAATCCCCCCAACTCTAATGGGTAAAGAAGTCATCTTCGATTGAAGGTATCTGAAGAAAGAACTTCCACCAACCATAATGTCTTCAACCGCGTTTCACAAATCTTTATCAAACCAAGTATCTGCTTCCTCCACATGATTAGATTGACACGTTCTTAGGATCTAAATAGAAGAAGCTCACTTTGGAATCCCTCAGTTATGGTAGAAGATGCATAACTTAACAACCTTGAAAGCTTTCTTCCTGGACGTCACCTTAATAAATCTATCATCTTGACTAACAACCCTCCAAGCAACTTTATCTCCAACATCGACCTCCCAATATCCGATGGCAACAGATCCTCATGAAGTTTACTATCATCATATGAAGGTAAAGAAAACACAGTATTACGACAATTTAATTCGAGAGTTAATCTTAGACTTATCTTCCAAATAATGTCAAGATTTTAGCCACCTCATGTGTATCTCCTATAATGATAAAAATGTATTTTATATATATATATATATATATATATATATATATATATATATATATATATATATATATATATATATATATATATATATATATATATATATATATATATATATATATAAAGAAGGGAGATACATATTTATGTGTTGGTTTTGCTTTTTATTTGTAATAGGGTTTGTCTTTTTCAATGGTATATTTAGCTTCCCTAGTTTTAGAATATCCTTGCATGGATTTGGATTTATGCCACATGTTATTTCATTTTTGTATTCTTCATTTAAATAAATTTCTTACGTATTGCACATTGCACATGATTGTTGGTGGTTGTGGTATTAATCTAAAATTGAATTCACATCACATCATCTTTAGTGATGCCATGCATGTGAAACAAAAAAACTGCCCCTACATGGTGACACATGCCATTGCATGGTTGCAAAGTTGGACGGTGGCGATTGAATAACGAGTATCCAAGATAGAGACTCTTTGTATTGATAAGTCAAAGTCGCACCATCAAAACTTTTGTTTCAATCCAATACTGATTTTATATTGTCTTTTGTTTTTGTTTGGTAATGTAACTTTACGCAATACTATCTATTTATCCAGTAATTCAAAGGATAAAAACTTATCCAAAATAACAACAACTTGATATTGTCATCTCAAAGAATAAATTTTATATGTTATATTAAGTAGTTACAAAAGTGGTTACTATTTTTTTTTTTATATTGTATTTAGAGCATAGATATTTCTAAAATACTAACACAATCTAACAACTTCATACAAATAAGAAAATCAATTTTCAATTGGTTATAGTTAATTTGAGCTAAGAGGGAAAGTTACCCCGTGTTGCAAGTAATAGGTTGCATTGTTATTCATCCATTGATCAATATCTCTTGTCTTTTACTTATTATTTCTTCATTTCACAGTCTATCATAAGATGAAACAAATTTTGTTTATAGGTATAATTAATTAGATGAGAGTAGTAGAGGTACTCTAACCCAAATACAAAAATTAACAATTACAAAAAATTACAAGAGTGAATGCTCCACTCATAATAATTACATCTAATTTTATTTTTAGACATTGAAGCTAACCACCATCAAGCCAAAGAAATGATTCTCTGAAAAATCACATTTGGAATACAAATCTCATCGTCGAATATGATATGATTCCTAGAATGTCATAAATATCAGCAAATGGAAAACCTCATACCAACAGATTGAACATAACAATTTGTCCTCATATGAACAAACCACGACATCAAGAAATTATTGAAATCATCTTCAATAAACCACTTCAAACCCAACCAATGAAAAATCCAACTTTCAAACCTGCCTGGATTTGATGCACCCACAAAAAATATGATTTGAATCTTCTATTTCTAGAAATCAAAACACACAAACTGACTCATGAGGATTGTGGATGATGTTACGATACAACAAATTGAATCTTGTCGATAATATATCCAAAATAAGACGCCACCCAAACACCTTGAATTTCAACGGAATATATGTTTTCCACATCACATCTAACGCAATTTTGGTTTCAAGGCTCAAAAGGATGTTGTCATCCAAATTCAACGACACGCGGTAAAACGAATCAACTGAAAAAAAATTGTTATTGCTCCAAGGCCAAATTATAGCATCCTCCACTTCCAATATATGATGGACTTCCATCAGAAGCGTTTGCAGCTCCAAAATTTCATGTATCACAGTGGTAGAAGAGACATAACCAAGGTCAAACAAAAGCCAATTCCACGCCAAATCAGATCCCACCAATCACCTACTTGATTTAACACACAATATTTGGAAACTGTTACAACATAAAGGAACATAAATTACATCCTCAAAGGTTTATGACCAACCATCTATACTCCCAAAATAAAATTTTCCCACCACAACCTCCTTAAGAACCGCCACTGGAGCAAAAAAAGAAAAGAAAGGTAGTGTATAGGAAGATTTGTTAACACATTGTTCAATAATGTAACCCTTCCCACGATTGATAACCTTCATTTCCAAGTGGATAGTTTCGACTTGAAAATGTTAATCATCGGTCTCTAGAAATAACAGGACATGTGATTACCTCCCACCGTGTCCAATAACCTGGTATATCTGATCACTCTACAAGTATTGTTATATCGAGTGATTATGGGTGAATGGAGAAATTGACTTAATTATTAAGTAGTCAAGGTAATGTCAAGTCTGGTAGTATTGAGATATAACAATTTTGGCTTTATTTCTTAAAATATCACCATCTTTGTCAAGCGTGTTGCGAAAGATCCGACGGGTACCAATCACTTGCTTGGCTGAATCTTTGGGAACAAGTTCCCAAATATTATTTTGTTCAAGTTCATTTAATTCCTCTTGCATGGAAAGAGACTAATATCCATCAATGATAGCCTCATCAATTCTTTTTGCCTCAATTGTGAAACAAAAGTCACAAAGTATATATCTTGTTAAGGGAGTGTTGAGTAATAACTCCCTTTTGAAATATCTCCAATGACATAATTAATGGGATGATCCTTGGTAGTCCTCTATTCTTTTAGAATATATTGATGATCTACATGAGTTCCTTATCCAACTTTGTTGGGGAATTCGTGGAGTGAAATTATTATACTGAACTTTCTTGTTACAAAATCTTTCAATTTCTTCATTTTGGAATTTTTCATCGTGATCTTTTTAATGCTTAATCCTTCCTCATTTTGGATAACCTTGGCTAATTTCAGGCACGACCCTGCACAAGTACATGGAGCTCTACAGCCCTGATCTTAAATCTTAGGGGCACATTTTTTTAATATTTAGTAAAAAGAGTATTTAATAAATAAATAAATAAATATTAAAAACATAAAATTTTGTATTAAATAATTTATAATTCAAACAATATTTTAAATATTTAGATGTTTTATTTAATTAATATTCAATATTGTATTTTAGATGTGTTATTTTAATCATTAAATATATATATATATATATATATATATATATATATATATATATATATATATATATATATATATATATATATATATATATATATATATATATATATATATATATTAGGCACATCTTTTCAATTAAATAGGGTCTCCAAAATTAATTCGACGGGTCTTAACTAATTTACGAAAGGTAATAAATGTTTTTTTTTATAGATAAGAATATTGTCCAGATATAACGAGAGTAACATCCACAACTACAAGGACTTAGATATTTTCATCATACTTGATCCATGCATCTCTTTTGTTTATATGTTGTTACCATTTATTTGTATATTCAAATTTATAATAAATGCAAAATACAAAGTACTGAATTTAAATTAATGTAAAATATTATTTTAATAAGTAAAGCACTCAACTTATGATTGGAGTGGATAATATACCATTACATTACATTGAAAGTTGAAATTGATGGATATTTCAGAAATATTATATTATTAATAAATAAAGTTATTTTAGAATAAAAGGAGTGCTTGACTTTGTTGAGTTATGTCTTAAGAACACTAATGAATTTTCCATTATTTAAATTGGTAATTGTTGGAGTGTGGGAAGTAAACATCTTCATATGAAGAAAACAAAATGGTGGTGCAGATTTATGTTTGGGGTAAGTGAGTAGGTTAGTGCTTTGGTCGATGTCTATTTATCTATGATGTTCTTTTAACATCGCTTTCACATAGTTGACTTCACTGCCCCATGTCAAGTTATCGTGCCGTGCAGGATTGGGTTTCTAATATTCTAAATATAAATATTTTCGTATTCACATTTTTGTAGGACTTTATCTCCTTAAAACTTGTTCCGACCATTCCAACTGTTCAAATTAAAGATATAATTTAGATGTAGACGCTCATTCTATCTATCAATAAACAGGTTGGGTTGGACATCCATTCATATTGATGCACAGCATTACAGTAGAACACCGCCTTCAATTTAACCGTTGATAATATCAACTAAATTCAATGTAACGACAATGGTTTTGAGTATATGTTGTTTAACAATTTTGAGAATGATCGAGTTGGGGACTATATCGTTCTTTCTAATATGTTGAGATATTGATCAAAGTGATGTAAAACAGATATTCAATAACGACGTATTCAGCATACAATAATTCAGTTCTATATTATATGATTATTATTTGTATGTTAAATAATCTATCTGAAAATATATCATTTAATGGTACAAAGATCATTTAAGGGTCAACTTGTTTTAGCTTTAAAAAAAGATTTTTTTTTTTAATTTTCAAAAATGAATTTTGTAAAATCGTTTTTTAAAATTGTACAGAAAGAATCCAAACAGGTCTTCGTGGTCTTCAGCTGGGACTGCGATATGCTGGTAGAAGAAAAGGGCGGAGTACCTACAAGGTACTACGACGCTCAAGTAAATTTCAGAGTGAGACAACTAAAGCGTAAGCAAAAAGATGTTAGAAATTGAATACATGTTCAAAGATGGAGAGTTTTTATAAGGGCATATGCCCGTATAAAGCGAGTGTGTGGCATGTGACTAAGCGTAATCATCTCCATAAATCTGGTGGACAGTTGGCCGCGTAGAAGGCGTTATGGCGCATGAGGGGAAGTCCCCAACGACTATATACCAACGGCTCTATTTTTGCAACGGTCATATCCTCATGGATTTCATAGTGGGCTTGTGCCCAGTTGAATACTGGATTGAGTCTCAATTTGGAAGGTTTTACCATATACCCCCACACCCATACCTTTACCCCCACAATTTTTTCAAAATGCTCATTTTAACCTTATTATATTTTATTATATTATTATTTTATTATTACTTTTTTTTACCATTTGTGTCAGACCGTCAGATTATAGTAAAAAATTGGTCCCAAAATAGACGTTCCGGAAGACTTTGTAGATGAGTTCCGGTACGTTAATTAACATACCGGAAGACTTTATGTAAGTCTTTCGGTATTGTGATGTTTGCTCACCGGAAGACTTAATAAAAGTGTTCCGGAACGGAAGACTTTTATTAAGTCTTCCGGTATCAATGAATATGTGTACCGGAAGACTTTATGTAAGTGTTCCGGTATTGTAAGAGTACAATACCGGAAGACTCTCATAAAGTCTTCCGGTTTGTAATTTTTTTTTAATTTTTTTATTTTTTTTTATTCTTTTTTTAAAAAAATATTTTTATTTTGTAGGTGCAGTACCTTTATACGAAAAAGAACCGATATGTGTGAATACATCAGATGTATTTACAACGACAGAGAGATTTGGTACACGAGAAGAGGTGATAAGATGGGTCAAAGACACCGGATTACGAAATAAAGTGACGGTCATCATCACTCGTTCAGATACACAAACAGGCAAGAGAGGAAGAAAGAACAAAATAATATTTGGTTGCGATAAAGGTGGGAAATACAAGGATATTCGTAGTGGAATAGAAAGTGCGACCAAAAAATGCGGATGTCCATTTAAGATCAGGTCAACTCCGACAAAAGATGGATCTGGATGGAAGATTGATGTAAAATGTGGCGTTCATAACCATGATTTACCTGATAGATTAGAAGGTCACTCATTTGTTGGTAGGTTGACAGCGGATCAGAAGCAACATGTTGCTGATTTAACAAAGAGAAAGGTTGCACCTAGAAATATATTGCATTCCTTGTACGAGCGAGATCCAGATTGTGTCACTCGGATCACACAAATATACAAGCAAAAGAGTATGATGGAAAAAAAGATAAGAGGTCCTAGAAGTGAGATACAACATTTGTTTAAGCTTATCGAGGCTGCAGGTTATGTTTATTGGAGTAGAAAAAGAGATGACTCTGAAGTTATTAAAGATATATTTTGGGCACATCCAGATTCAGTTAAGTTGTTGAATATGTTTCCTATTGTGTTAGTTATGGATAGCACTTATAAGACAAACAAATACAGACAACCTTTGTTTGAAATTGTTGGCATGACATCAACCGAGTTGACTTTTGCTGTCGCATTTGCGTATATTGAGTCTGAGCAGACTGAGACTTTTTGTTGGGTGTTAGATAAGCTTAAACAATTGTTTGTGAAGAAAGATTTATTTCCACAAGTTATGATGACAGATAGAGATCTTGCTTTGATGAAAGCCATTGAGACTGTGTTTCCACGGACAAATAATTTGCTATGTCAGTTTCACATTAACAAAAATGTTGGTGCAAAAAGGAAACTATTAGTGGCTCCTGATATGCAGGAGTCAATTGGCAAATTATGGACGGATGTTGTATGGGCTAGTGATGAGGTTGAGTATGCTCAACATTTAAAAGAACTTGAGCAAGAGTGTATTGATTGTCCTAAATTTTTTGATTACGTGAACGACACATGGTTGACACCACATAGACAAAGGTTTGTTTGCGCATGGATTAATCGAGTCCTACATATGGGTAACACGACGACTAATCGGTATGTTTTGATTTAGATCCCAAAATATACTTTTTGTGAATTTTGTATTTTTCTTACTTAGTTTAAATATGTATTATTATAGGGTTGAGTCTGCTCATTGGAAGTTAAATATATAGGTCACAAGATGTTGTTGGAAGAAGGGCATTACATAGTAGGGTTTATGAACTTGCATTTCCCACAACGACTTCTTTGTTAGCACCACCTGAAAAAATAAAGACAAAAGGTGGAGTCAAGAAAAAAGACAAAAAACCTGAAGGGTATGATGATGTTTACAGGGATCCTTCGTATCATGAATATGTTGATCAAGCATCACAATCTTCACAACGACAATCTCAATCATCACAAAATTCAAAAAAGAAATCTCAACCATCTCAACCATCACAACCTGTGAAAAAGAAGTTAAAATTAGCACAAACTTCACAATCATCTAAACGGTTCATCCTTCAATTTCCTTATCATATTAGGTCATTTATTGATGACGTTGTCAACGTATTGTCAGATGGTAATTGTGGATTTAGAGTGATTGCTTCATTGCGGGGTTATGCTGAAGATGGTTGGCCAATGGTTCGTCGGGACTTAGAATAGGAAATTATTCATAATGAAAGATCAGCTTTATATGCCAATTTACAATGAAAGATCAACTTTATAATGAAAGATCAGTTTTATACGCCTATATTACAAACACATTATGAATTATAAACTATGTTATTCATTTTTATTCATGAATTATATTATATGTTTTAATTTCACTATGTTATTCATTTTTAATTTCACATTCATGAATTAAATTTTTATTTCAATTTTTTTTGTCGAAAAACTATAAATAACATATAACATAAATATGATCGTACATATAAGTTCAAATGTCAATATATTAAGAAACAAAGTCTAAAAAATAATATGACATAAACATAACTATACATCACTGTGAACGAGCAATACGTAAAGCTGCAAACAGATCAGCAAAATGTGGATCATCCTCTTCAGCTGCATTCTGCTGAAGGTAGCGATGAATCAAGGTGGACACAGAACCCCATGCAGGATCAGATGGTCCCGCATCGTAATCAGGAATAGATGCAACTGGCGGCTCATCATGGGTAGGAGGTACCAATCGAGGATACGAAACACGATAATACCACTCAAGGTATCCATCCTCTACCTCAAATGGGGTAGTCGCCAGTGCAGCAGAACGAATCATCTGGCCAACGCTATGGGTAACTAATCCACTCAATATCAATATCACCAGCCATCCTAGGATCAATAGGTGCAGGTGGAATGTACTGACGGTATCCAAACTGTCGAAGACACCTGTCAGGCATGTATGGAACAATAGTATCTCCCTACCTCAAACAACCTCTAAATAGAGAAATCTCATCAAAACGACGATGAACTCTATGATCCTCGAACGGCCTCCATATGACATCGGTCGGTGTCAGCTCATCCATAATGGGTCGCAACTCATCCACCTTTAACGCCCCCTGTTTGTACGTCCACCTCATCGCTCGCGGGAGACCACAGTTCTGAGCAGGTATCCAATTCTCTCCTTTTTTCCCAAGTGTAGGAAAATACTCATGAATCCAGCACTGTTAAAAAACAATAACATAATAATTAAATATAACATAATGAACATAATAAAATTAAAATTAGACTTACAAGAAAATCAATAAACTGAATTTAAATATATAACTTTAACATAATAAAATTAACATTAGACTAAAAAAATATCAATAAACTGAATTTAAATATATACCTGTAAGAGAGTCGGATAACCATCAAGCTGTTTGCAACTAAACATAGACGCATCTCCAAGAAACCTATACAATGTCACCAATGCAGCTGTTGCCCAACTATAGTTGGACAACTCATTCAGGTCCCTAAATAATGCCAAGTATCGCGCCTCCACGAGTGTAAACGACTTATCCGCAAAGATCGTGCAACCCACTAACACCATCAAATAACATCTGGTCGCAAATGCCCATGATGAAGCTGCTCGATGCTCTACGAATCGATCATATAACCACTCTATCTTGAAGTACGAACCTCTGCACTCACGAACCTGGAATAGTGCCACTCTCGATGACACTCCAAGATAGTCAACCGCCCACTCAATGGCTAGCTCCTCACTGATGGGTTGAGGGTTCCAGAATACCCCCTGATAGGCAAATGAAGCAGACATGCCACATCATCTAGAGTAATTGTCATTTCACCGAACGACAGGTGAAATGAAGATGTCTCTATATGCCACCTCTCCACAAATGCAGAAACCAAGTTTGCATCGATCTTCTTCAAACTTGATCTCTGTAAGGAAGCTAAACCGGACCTAGATATGATACCATCAATCTCCGGTGGAAGCTGCTGTGGAACCATTTGGGTCAACTTCAACCCATGTCCCGCCACCTTCAATTCCTTCTTTGCCCCTCTCTCCTGAAATCAAATAAAATTAAACAAATTATATAATAGCTACTAATAATTTCGGTTTTTATTCAAAACTAAATAATTATAATTTCCTTACCTCACCAAACCATACACGTCTAGCCACATGATGCTCGTACGAAACCAAAATACTGGTATCGTACGGACCTCCAGGATACCCCACAGGGTCTGCTGCAGCTGCAGATGTACCAACATCATCTGCGCGTGTCCTACTCGTATCGCCCCGTCTCATCGATCGAACTGGTATCCTCCCATCTCTGCCTCGTGAACGCACCACTGAAAAAAAACAATAAAACAATTATTTAATTAAAAAAAAAATCCGGAAGACTTTCTTCAAGTCTTCCGGTACACACTTTTTTTAAAAAACCATTCCGGAAGACTTCATCAAAGTCTTTCGGTAGTCATTTTAAAACGCATCATTCCGGAAGACTTTGATGAAGTCTTTCGGTAGTCATTTTAATCATTCCGGAAGACTTTCATAAAGTCTTACGGTACCAGAAGACTTTCACAAACTCTTCCGGTAAACAAATTTTCAAACCGGAAGACTTACTTATAGTCTTCCGGTAAACACGTCTGAAAAGCGAAAATTTTTTTCTCTCTGTAACTTTGGACGAATGGTAAAAATGGAAAGTAAATTTGATTTATTAACTATTTATACAAGGGCAATTTGGTCAAAAAAATTTGATGTGGGGGTATGGGATTAAGTGTGGGGATGTAGGGTAAAGCTTTCCTCAATTTGTCGTATGACATGTTCTAGACCAGTCCAGAACAAGAATATTACAAGTTTTTTATATTCATTTTTTATAAATTGTAAGACTAATTTTGACATCGTAGAACATAAACATACATTATTGAAGATCAAAATATAGTCGAAATCATAATTTTTGAAAAAAGTTGTATCTTAAAAATGATTTTTACAAAAATATATTTGAAATAGCTTCAAAATTAAGTGACTTTTTGAAATTTTGATATCCAATTTTTTTTCCGATAAAATAATTACATATCTAAAATAGTGTTTTAAGAATGACTATTCAAATCAAATTTTAATTTGAAGTTTTTATGAAAATTTTCTTTGTAACATTTTTTTTTCACTAATTTTTATTACACTATAAAAATCATTTAAAAATAAATAAAATAAATATCACTTATAGTATATGATATAAAGATCGATCGTAATAATTTTTCAAATGAGAAGAAATTCAAATAATCCTTCAAAAAATTTCAATAACAGTAATTTTACCATTCAATATAATTTCTCCAATTCAAATAATTATTTAACAAGAATTCCAAAAATTAAACATTGAAAAATTTTCAACTCAAATAAGTAGAAATTAATATAATTCTTTAAAGAGAATTCAAAAATATTTAAAAAATTTAACGAATAGAAACTCAAATAAGTAGAAATTAATATAATTTTTTAAAGAGAATTTAAAAATATTTAAAAAATTCAACGAATAGAAAGTTAGAGAAAAAAATTGATGCTTTAACAAATTAAAAAAAGCGGAGTTATGAGAGTAAGAAAAACATTGATGCTTCAACAATTTCAAAGATGCATAGTTATGAGAGAGAGGAAAGAAAAATTCAATAAAAGTTTTTTATTTGTTTTGAAATAAAACATGTAACTTTCATATATGGTGAAGTAAACTAACTAAAGAATGAAATCTAAGTGACGTGTGATTTAAAGTCACTTAACACAATCACAAAAATTAAGTGACGTGGGACAAACTTAGCTAAACCTTCACAAGAATCTTACAACATATAGAATGTCGAGTCTATTTTTTTTTAATAAGTAAGGTATATTAATGAGAGCAAAAGGAATACTCCAATAAAACAAGAGAAAAAAACACCCCTAGTTCAATAACACATTAGAGGAGAAGTGTATCAGTCATAAAAAGGTATTGAATGCAAAGATTTATAAGAAAGACACGTTTAAATACAAGATCTATGAATTATAATCGACATGCATTCATTAAACCTAAAAATTTCCCCGTTAAATTGGATACCGTTTCTACAGATCCATAAATTTCACGTTGTAACCAATCAGATAATCTCAAATTTATAATCTTTGACTGAATAAGATGAAAATCTATATAAGAAAATCTACTAGATTAAACAGAGAGCCAATAGAATCTAAGAGTACGCTTTTCTAAACATTTTGTTTATATGAATACCGATGATGCTCGCATACTCAGTTTTATCTAACACTTAGTATTCTTAAATAGCTCAACACTAAGATTGTGTGCAAGTAGGTTTACGGATAAGATAAATATATTTTTTTAAGGTCTTCTTTGTATAATGAGATTTATTCAAATATATTTCTTTTCAAGATCAAATTATCTTAATTCTTATAATCACACCGACTACTCTGAAGTCTTTTATTTTTATGATTTCACATCATTAAGGAACCGGTCCTTCCGTTTCTAAATAAATTATGTTCAAAATTCTTTCATACAAATTAAAAGATATAATAAAATTATATAAAAATATGATACTCTAATAACCAAAGTTAAGAATTAAATGAAAAAGTGTTTTATTAAAAATTATCCATTGATTTTAATAAAAGATTATATGATTAATAATACGAATTTTGATTTATTTCTATAATTTTCCTTTTTAACACTTATCTTCCCGTGTAAAATGAATGAATGTGATTTCAAATTTTAAAATAATATTATTTTTACTTCTTATTATAATATTAACTTTTTTCTTTAATTAATATTATAAACACTTCTATTAAAATACTATATTACATTTTGTATTTATAATTAAACACTGAATGATTAATAAAGTTAATTTAATAATATACTTGTTCTGGACTGGGCCATGACATTATGCACGGCACGGCCCAATGCTCGTCAGGTCCATGTCCAAACGACCAAGCACGAGGACCCGTCAGGCGAAGGACCATTCACCCGAGGAACGTCTCCTCGACTTTCTAACTACGTGTCGGGCAAAGAGCGTGTTGCCCATCCCATGGTCTCCGTCCACATATTATCAACCCACATCGCGGGCACCTAGGTTATGTCGGGCAGAACCATAACAGCACGTCACTTACCACGTCACCCAACTCTCCTATATTATCTCCTCAGGGATAGGGGCAGTTGGACCAGGGAGCAGACCTTAGACTAGGTCTTCACGCTTCTTACGCGTCCCCTGGCAGCTCCTCCTTGGGCCTAGCTAATCCAGCCCATTAGGAGCCTTGGCCCAGCGCTGGGGGCTCAATATAAATACCCCTTTCCTGGCAAAGGGACAGGTATTCTAACTTACTCTCTAATAACCTTACTTAGTACCTCTTCTGACTTAAGCATTGGAGCACCTTGCAGGTACACCCCCCTCCTCATTTCATTCTCTGGCCCATTCATCAAGACCTTGGAAGGCCCTCCTGATCAGGTCAGATCAATACTATATTACATTTTGTATTTATAATTAAATATGAATGATTAATAAAGTCAATCTAATAATGGTATTCTAAGGGCACATGTTAAAAAAACTAAAATCAAAAGTTTGTATAAAAAAGTTAATTATAATTATAAATTTGGGTTGTTACTGTTTTATTTTTGCCAGATAAGAAAAGATTAACTCTGGCTTATTCTCTTATAATTTTTTTTATAAAATTAATTTTGACCTACGTAATTTGTTGTTTTAAACCCTAGAAAATTGACCATTTTTTTCTTAAAAATTAATATTTCTTAAAACTAACATTTGTTATATGAAGATTTTATTGTTTATAATTGATAAAATTGTTCTTTTGTAAAACTAACCTTATCATATAAATATGAATAAATAATTTTATTGGGTTTGAAATAACAAAAAATTTGTATGACAATGTTAATTTTATAAAAAATAATTTTGAACAATCACCAAAATTGATTAATGTAATATAAAAATTTAGTTAATACAATGCTGAAATTAATTAATTATACAATTTTATAAATATTATTTAATTAAAAAAATATTAAAATAATAATTTTTTATATTATTTTAAAAATATATATATTATTGAAATGATAATATTGTGTAGGTGTTGGAAATTGTGTAAGAACAACGTTTTTCTTTTTAAGAAGTTACACATACCAAACGAACATTTTACAAGTAGCCACAGTAGTTTATTTATTGAAAATTAAAAAACCAATTTTTTCAACAGTTTTATCATTTCTTAATACTATTGGCCGAATGGAACGAGGTTTATTTGAGTAAAAATTGTCAAACTCTATAAATAGCCTGTTGTTTGAACAGCCTCAAAAGTGGAGAAGAGACATTGACTGCAGAGGGAAAAAAAAGATGCTAGAAAGCAGTCAAACCAGTTTTGAAAATTACACTTCCACTTCACCAGATCCAATGACACTCATTAAAGAAAGAGAAAACGGTTGAAAAGAAAAAGAACAAAACCAATGCTTTAGCAAAAGTTACACTAAGATGTTCTTTGTGTCAAAACATATGGACTACTTGGTCAAAATGATTTCTTAATTATTATTTTTATGTTGATATTATCCTAAATAAAAATTGCCGTCTTTTTAACATAACATGAGAAACCCTTATAATCTCTTTTCATAATGCCCAAATTTTATGCTGCCATTTGGGCACAACCAGAGGAAACAAACTAGAATTTCCAAACATACATACACTCAACCTTTAACACAATTTTATGATCTTAAAATTCAGTCACAGATTCATGCAACTACCTAAGTAATCATATAATGTGTTTTTTCATGACCAATAGGAACTATTTTGGTTATCCTAGAAGTTACATTCAAATATTCTTTTTAAGTACTAGATTCTCTGAAAATATATCAAATTTCATGTCAACAAAAGCAAATTTGTGAAAAAGTAATATAGCAGTACTAAATGCCACTCTCAGCTTAAATGCCACTCTCAGCTTTGGAATCCTGACAAGACTCTGTATGTATGTTCCAAAGCATCCGACGGCACCAAAAGAGTTCACAAGAGCTCTGAAACTCAAACAGAAACCTAGGGACCAGAAACTGAGTTATTCACAGGGGAACATATTAGTCCAGAACATGTCAATATATTGGTACTGTAATACACATACAGAACAGGCATAGGTTTAGTAGAAGGAAAGTCAAAACTAAACAGAAAACATGTCACTTCATTGATTTCTGGGTTGGGCTTAAATACAACGTTGCTGAAAAGTTACTGTACTTGCAAACTCTTTCTTTGGATAGTCTAGAGCTTCTTGTGATTGGGCAGATATACATCATGTGAGACCACATCAGTGTTTGGATGACGAGAAGGATAAGGCTCAAAACTGTCCCGCTCTTATATGTCTATCAACCCGATCTGCGTTAAGCGTCCCTGGAAGCTCTCTGAAGTCTTCGTTGAAGATAGAGTATGCACTGCATGCATAATAGTATAGTTGAAAATATTTAAGAACTACCATTAATGTCCATGAAATAAATTTGATATCCACAACTATCAATCATAGGTAAAAATACATGAAGGGTAGGATCAAAATACAAAAGTAATCAAGATTGAGAAGAAGAGTGAAACATGTAGAACAAATAATATTATCCTACTTAAAATATAAAATTACATTCACACACTCAACAAAAAAACCACCACCTTAAAGTTGTAACTAACATTTAATCAAATTCTAATTACAGATGTGCAAAAGTTGGTAACAATTAACAAGTTAAATCCACAACTCAAAAATATAAAAATGAATTTATCACATATTAAACTAAAATACCATATGCAGGCGACTGAAGTTTATGGACAATAGCATGTCACCAATCAGCATCAAGCAGTCAAGCACCGACTGCACCGTGCTAACCACAAGCAGAGGCATACCTCAGAAGAAATAGGAAGCATTAAAGGGGTTAAAACCCCCACCCACCTTCACCTGGAAGCCACAATTGGTAGCCAGCGTCGATCGTAATGGAGACTGGGGTGGGCCACAATTCACCCGGACCCCAAAACACAAATTAATATATATATAGTATTACTATGCGAGATATTTTAACAATTTACACCTCGCCAGTGGCAAGTTATGTTTTGAACAAGGAGCAGGTTGCAAGTTCGACCCTTAAACATTATATTTTTGCGACTCCTTTATATTTACTCATGGAAAATATAAATTAAAGTCTAAAATTGCAAAATTCAGGAATTGAACCGCATTTTTCTTCCTACAAAACTAGGATGCTAACCCTTTAACCAAATTTAATTCCATTAATTTAATGTATATAAATAGTTTATTATACATATACACTTTTTTATTTGTTTCGACCCTCTCAGAATTATGTGAAGCTCTGCCACTTCCCGTAGCAGCAGTAAGCAGTAGATCAAAGTCTTCCGGAATAACCAAACAGGCAGTGGTGAAGGGTATACCCATAGCAGGATCATGGATTATATACTGTGTTTGTAGGACTTGAGGACCGGGGTCAAATGATTTTATGTTGGCATAGGTTTATTTTTCACATCGCACTACACTTTGGACTAAATAGATATAGAACACAACAATTAACTTTGGGTTATACCTGGATTCACCATCTTTGCGCTTTCCAAGATTGAAGAGGATGAGACAAAAGCCGGTTGCAAGTATCTACATGAAGGTGGTGACAAACAATAAAAGGACATAATATTTTAATGTATACAAGTATAATAATGTAAAAGGAAAAATGCAAAAGAAAAAGTAAGGATGAAAGGAGACATACATACAAAGGTCCGAGATCCCATCTATGGGCAACAGGGGCCATGATAAACCACATAGTTATGAGAATCCATGCCTTCAGACTCAGAGTGAAAATTAGCATCAAAAGGATGTCTGTCAATGGAGGATTAACATATTTAAAAGATTGTTCATGAATGGGTAATATTATTATATATAATCTATAACAATCAATTTTTTGTTCCATATATACCCTTTTTAGTTTTTGTTGTAAATCTTAACTTCTCTCTCACTAACTGTTATATGGCGGTTTAAATATCTCTTTCATTCCATTATTTTCTACCATTTTAGAAATAATTTAATTTAAAATCAAAATTAAGCACACAAAAAATACCTATATTTTCACACGTGTGCACACTAAAAAACGGACAAACGGGCACGGGAGTACCCGTCTGGACGTTAGTTACTTATAATGAGAGATCCAAACATCTGAAATGACTTCTTGAATATCACGCAGAGATACCAAACAACTCTAATTCTAAAGTTTACATCAATTTTGTCCTCAACTCCTCATGCAAATAGATTAGGTTGACACAATATTCATAGAAACATCTCATATGCTGAGCCAAATTGATATAACTTGTGAATAATAAAAAATTTCAGATATCCAAGGTCCAAACACTACTACAGAAGCAAAGCATCCAACTGAATACCACAATGGAAGTTATACCTGGAAACTTCAATTTATCATGTAGAAAAGAGTATAGCCTCTTTTTCCACCGACTTGATGACGGGGGAAGCTGAAACTTCTGCAGAAATGAAAACAAGACATTAAGAGCCAAATTGACATTTTGATCACTTCATTGTATGTTGTTTAATTGATTTTACCAAATCTTCATCGTCATCATCGTTTTCGTCCCCATCCTTCACTGGTGGCTTTGGTTTGACCGCAACAATCAAGCTATCTAAAATAATGCAACAAAACCACATCATTTAAAAAAAAATTAACAGTCACATCATCATTAATTAAGGTAAAGTACAATGATCCCAAACAGAGAATGGATCAATATAATCACCAACAAGTATATTCTTTCCTAATCCATTGTACAACCAAAGTAATGAAGCTATTGATAGAATGATTCAAACCAGTAATTACACAGATGTTACGGTGTAACCATCTTATAAACATCATAAACAAAAGTTCATTACAGAAAGTCATATTAGAGACAATGTTGAACTTTTAAAGTGAGAATGTCAACGAAAATATGACGAATTCGTCAAATAATAAAATTAAGATCAGAATTATACCTCCATCATTTAGTCGTATGCGCACATCATCTCCATTTTTGATGTCACATAACGCAGTTCCGCGTAGAATAAGACTCAAGTTGTCAATGGGAAAATGACCAATATTACTTGCAATTAATCTTCTCAAATCATACACCTATAAGTGATTTATAATAAACAAATCAAACTCATCAGAATTGTTGCCAAAACAAAGCTATAATCAATATGAACTACAAAGTAAAACTTGGCTGAGGCATTCATTATCAGTATATACGATTTCAGTTGAAACTAACTCTAGGTGTTATTGTTTAGAGAAGTTATTGGTAATCATGTATGAATCTGACTTGATACTATTTGATTTATCCAATTCTAGACGAAAACATAAAACCCTAGAAATTGGAAAATAGAATGTGTGGAAATTGGGAAACCTTGATGAAAGAGGGAACTCGAAGACGAGAAGGTGGAGCAGGACCGATGGTTTTGAGGATGATCTCTACCTTCTCCGATTCATCTTCCTCCACAATGTCTCCCATTGTTGATGTTGATCCCCCGCATACAAAACGACTGCAATTAGATTTTTCTCATATTCTTTTCAATTTTAATAGTTAATTTTGTATAATTCGTCGTTGAAAATATGTTTTACATAATGTTAAGTTATTAACTATGGTAATTAAAAAGAGAAAATAGGAGCGAAAAATTAACTTTACATTATATCAATTAATTATGATTATTTATTCTACTAAATCGTTTTTTATTAAAAGGAGGGTTGAGGCCCAAAAGGAAAACAAACTGATTCGGAGAACAGACAAATCCAACGAATCACAAAGGAGGATAAACATCAAAAACAACAAATTCCATTATGGTTAATTGCTATGCAGTATAAAATATTTTATTTTGGTTAAAGATGTTTTTGGTTTTTATAAATATCTTACCTTTCATATTTCATTTTTAATCCCAACTAAAAATTGATATTTTTTTTATCCCTAAAAGAATTTTATACATACATATTAATCCTTATTATTTTTTAAAATTTTAAAAACTATTTAATTATATCTAAAATTTTAAATTTTTGAATATTTTTTTCATACGTGTTGGATACTATAAAATATTTATTTATCAAATCATATAATTTTTAACATGAGAATATTTAAATATGAATTTTTTAAATTTCAAAAGATAATGATAAAAGTAATGAAAACCTCGACATAGTAATTAAATTTTGAATTTTTTTTCTCGAGAAACTTTTTATAATGTTCTAAATATATCTCTAAAAGAATTATTCAAAACTACACATTGGTTTAAGAGTAAGGACTAAAACTATGTACATAATATTTTTGTGGAAACCAAAAGCACGCGATTTTTTTTATAAGAACCAAAAATTAAATTTTATAATTTTATAAGGATAAAAAACATATTTAACCTAATATTTTATATGGTCATTACATCACAATTATTCATAAAGATTATTTTAAAGATGGTTAAGTTGAAAGTTAAATATAAAAATGTAATAATCACGATCTAACCGATAATATAAAATCTCTTTATAATGTAAATATATTCTAATTAAATTCTTAAAAAATTAATAATTAAAAAATTAATATTAAAAGAAGAAAAAATTAGAATATCCATGATCTTTTAATTATTGTGGGTGGAAATATTAGAATAGGGTATTCAAAATCATTTTTAATAACAATTCATATATAAAAGAACATTCACTTATTATGCAGTCCAAATAAGATATTGGGTTGACCTATTTTATGTTAGGGGTTGCTCTTCCCACACTTTGTAGTGAAGAGTCATTTTTGTGAAAATTCGAAAATATTGCTCTTAATTTTGAAAGTACATATTTGGATGCGCTTATTTGTAAGTTTAGAGTGCATAATCTATAGGTGAATTAGGTTTTACGAAACTATCTAGTTATTTTTGTATATGAATTTTTTTTTCTTCGGGTTAAATAATGTTTGAAATACAGAAAAATAAAGTGCAAAAAAGTAAATAACACAAAGATATATCATGGTTCCTTTTTTCAAACAAGAGTATTTCAGTCTTGTCACATTCAGTGAAAACTTTTTACTATTTTTATATTTGTGTACAAGCCTACCACTAAGACTTCTCTTACAATCTTCTAACAACAAAAAAAGTTCATCACTTTCTTGATTTTCAAACACCAATAATTATGGTGGACTTTCAATCACCCGGATTCAAAGGATTTTGTTTCAACAAATAGAAAGAAAACTCTTCTTATTTGCAAACACATGTAGAAATAACAATCACTTACTTACAGACAAAAATCACCACACACTTGGTGAATAGAATACAAAAAACTGATAAAATTTTGTACATACAAACTTTACAACAGACTTGATAAAATTGAGAGTTTTGTTGTTTTTCTAATATATTGAAAATTCAATCTTCTCCTTCAATCAAAAAATCAAGATGATATAAATATTTAAGTACTCAAGTGTTTTTAATTAAACTTTTTCACATATGGTTGAAAATTATGCAAGCAAAAGTTTCACTGTTAAATATTACTGACATTTTGTATACATAGGATTTTCGACAGCATGAGTTTGGTCCAGGAGAGTTTTAAATATCTTCTATAAAGATCTTTTGACGAATTTGATCACACTTTCTTCCAAACATGTCCAGAATCTCGAGACGGTTTGTGATGATTTGTTTGGTAAGTCGAAAGTGGTTTGTCGAAAGAGGTGTTGGATTGTTGATTGGAAGTTCTTCACATCACTACGGATGAAAGTTTTGTTGTTATTTCGACAATAAAAGAGCTTCGACGAAGGAGAGTCTGATAGAAGGATGTTTGGATTTGAATTGGAAATCAATTTGATGTCACGAAGAGACACCTCGTTTCATCTGTTGAAGAGCAGTTTTCTGTACCAATAACTGTTTTGTTGGTAAAGGGAGACGTGGAAGGTTTTTAGAAGACATTAGCATGCATAATGCCAATTGGCATTCATTTAGGATTCGACCGTTGTTCGACAGTTATGATATTTGTATATAAATTGGATAGTTTTTGCTTTGTAAAGGGTGAAATAGATTGTACAAATTCCTGTAAATCCACTTAAGTATTCGTGTGTAAAGAGAAAAGAGAGATTATTCTGGAAATGTACGTATTAACACCAATTTTATTTCAAGTTATAAAAGCTTTAAGTTTCTTCTTTAAATCTTTACTCTTCGTTTGTCATTTACTTTTCATTCACGTTCTAGCAATTTTATATTTTTGTCAGTTTATGTTTAAGTAATTCTTTATCTTCATGGCAAACTTCAAATATAAAAACAACTTGGCAAAATACCCAAATTGGTCCCTTAACTCTACCTCGGGGTCCAATTTGGTCCATTATCTTTAAAAAGTTTCAAAGTGGTCCTTTAATTGTTCAAAAAGGGCCACGTTAGTCCTTTCCGTCCAATTTTCTCAAACGACGTTAATTTTTAACAGGTGGCAGCTGATGTGGATTTTTGTCGAATCATGTTCCACATCAGTTGCCACCCTGTACAAAAATTAACGCCGTTTGAAAAAATTGGATGAAAAGGACTAACGTGGCCCTTTTTGAACAATTAAAGGACAACTTTGTTACTTTTTAAAGATAAGGGACCAAATTGGACCCCGAGGTAGAGTTAAGGGACCAATTTGAGTATTTTGCCAAACAACTTCAACTTTAATATAGATAATAACAATTAGGTTATTCTAGAATACTTCGACAGAAATATATATAAACACCACATTTGGATTATCTTTCATTTGATTCTTAGCACGCGACGTCCTAGGACTTGTTTGGTTGGTCATGTTAGTCACCCTTTTTCTGAGAGTTTTGGTTAACCAGAGATTGTTCGCCAGAAATACCAGCGAACAAATTGGCACGCCCGGTGGGACCAGTGCTTTAAGAACAGACTATAACATTGTATGTTTCTGCGTAGCGGAAAAGTAGCAGAAAATAACGTAGAAAGACCTAAGAGGACTAGAGTTAGGAGGATGGCTATCCCACCGCCAGTAAATAATGATGAAATTCCAGTTTCCACTGCCATTCCTTCGACAGGAAGGAATGTGGAAACACTCCATGTTTCAGAAGGAGGAAATCCCTTAGTATCAGGTTCAATACTAGGAATGTCGTTGTCTTGAAGTGGACCTAGTTCCTCCAACATAGGACATTCGATACCCATGAGTACTCCTCCCCCTGGGATAAATAAATTCAGGCCTTATCAATCCAATATTCCCACACCCATGTTTGGAAGGGAACAACCTTACGGAATGCCAACTTCAATGATGACTAGTTTACATAACGCAACACCATTATATTCGGATACTGTGGCTCACTTGTCTTCGCCGCTCCAAGGTTCAGGTTATGGTGGAAACGTTAGTAGACCAAACCAACCCCCAGGATTCCATATGCCAGCAATTACGACTAATTCAGCACAGACAATCCGTCAGCAGATGGACGAAAGCAACCATGAAATGGTCCATAGATTGACTCAACAAATGGGGGAAGTATTTAACCCTTTAATACAAAGCATTACTCAAACAAACCAGATGTTGGCAACACAAATGGTGCGTATTGCCGAATTATTTGGAGTACCCCAAATTCAACAGAGAGAGCAGTTGGTCTATAATCCAGTAGTCAACGTCGAAGAGGAACCAACAATAAATCGGAGAACTGTGGCCAACCCTCAGGAAAATCGTAGGATCCAAGAAGAGGTTGTCGAACAACCTCGCGTCGAAGTTCCCATGCCACAAGAGCCTAGGAGATTGTTAGTCCAGAGAGGGCAAGATACTGATGACATCCTACAACGAAGAATGCTTTACAATAATCCACCTGTCGAAAATAATCTAGCAGCCATGGTCGAAAGGATAATGGCGCAAAATGGGGTAAATGTGGGGTTACAAAGGCCAAATTATATTTCCCCACTGTCTGAATATATCCTACAACAGGAACTACCCCCAAGGTGGAAGATCCCTAAATTCACTAAATTTTCAGGGGATACTAGTGAGTCCACCATAGAACATATAACGCGTTATTTGATAGAGGCAGGCGAAATAGCGTAAAATTAGAACTTGAGGATAAAATATTTCCCAAGTTCCTTAACAAAAAATGCTTTTACTTGGTTTACATCCCTACCAGCGAATTCTGTTCATACATGGACTCAATTGGAGAGATTGTTCCACGAGCAATTCTACATGGGGCAAACAAAAATAAGTCTAAAAGATGTAGAATCAGAATGCGCTTAAGAGGGGGGGTGAATTAGGTGTTATCAAAATTTTCTCGATTCTTTTTCTTAGATGGATGGATTTTTCTTTTACGGTTAAAGAATAAAAATTGCAAAGCAGAAAAGTAAAGAACACACGGAGGTTTATCCTGGTTCCCTTCACAATCCGAAGGTACATCCAGTCCCCTTTCCAAACCGAAAGAGATTTCCACTAGTTTTCTTTAGAACAGTACAACCTATCACACCTTCAATGGTGAGGCCTACTTTCAAACAAAACTATACAAACAAGTGTGCAGGAACAATCCTCTTGCCACACTTACCCTTATGTCCAAACAATCCTTGGAACACAAGTCACACAATAGAAAGACACTTTCTATAATATTGTTTGAGTGAGAGTACAATGAAATGATATCAATAAAATTGATCTTCTCCTATAATCAAGAATTCACTATAAATATTCAACACAAGTGTTCAAGGCAAAATATGAAAGTTATGGACTTATGAACACTTTTGAAAGATGAAGATAATTTGAATAAAGTGAATTTGATTGTATGAAAATATTTGAAATTTTTCTAGGAGGTTGTTTTTGAATTTGAAAATGTTAGAATTTATAATAGATGAAACACCTATTCAAAAAGGTATGAAAATTTGAAAACAAATTAATTTTGAAAAGGTATAAAATCTTATGAAAGAAAATCATGAAGAGGTGTAACTTTAACAAAATATTTGAATTTAAAAAGAAACAATTTTTCAAACTTTCTTCAGTGTTAACCGGTTAACCAAATAGGTTAATCGGTTAACGCCTATTAACGTTACCACAAAATTTGAAAATTGTTGCCGTTAACCGGTTAACACTGTTAAAATTCAGAAAAATATTTCTGTTAAAAGTGTTAAACCAGTTCCGATTTCATTTTCAAAAACTATGCACATGCAATAAAATTATGAAGATTATGTTGAACACTTGTATATCATATTTAAGAGTTAATTATTAATATACCTAATCCTTGAGACAAGTCTTGAAAGTGTAGCACAAAATCTTGAATCGATCGGAAACATTCCATTGATGATGCATAGCCATGGTCTTGATCGTTTGTTGTCATCTCGACTTTTTGCAATCTGGAATGAGCTTGAATAATGTTGACGTCATCAAAACAAAGAACTTGAAGTATGCTTCTACATTCTCCCCCTTTTTGATGATGACAACCGAGCGAAATATGCGTACAAGCTTTGATCGATCAATCATGTTCTAGACTTGCTTCTCCCCCTATGTTCAGCAGCTCCCCCTATCTAAAACAGAGGCAAAATTTCTGCACAAAGAGATATTAGAAACCAAAGCTCTTCTCCCCCTTTGTCATTAGCAAAAAGGAAGAGAGGATCAAGCATAGATATGAAAAATACAACATAAAGTGCAGCATGATGCAGTGTAGTATGAAAGCATATATGAACACATACACATAGCAAAACATAATTGGATTGAAAACGAATAAGAGTACGAAAAACATAACCGAACCGAAATCAAAATTGCCTAAACAAACGTAGGACTTATAACAGAATTTTGAAACGAAAACAATAAAAACAACAAGACATGCATGTTCATTCCTCCTCCGACATATCATCACTTTCATCTTCACCATTTTCATCATCTTCACTACCGGCTTCACTTTCATCTTCCTCTTCGGGTTGGTTGCGAGAACCGATAATTAATTTCCGAAGACTTTTGAGAGTGCGTTGGGTTTCACGGTGGTTTTGTTGAGCTTCTCGGTGGTGAGTCATGATGGTGGTGTAAAGGAAGTCATTGGTTATGCCACCTTCGGGAATAGGAAAGGATGGAGCGGAAGAACCATCGGCATATTCATAAGAACCATCGTTGCGTAACACAATTCCGGTATTCTTCACAATAGTAATCTCATTGATTTCATTTGCCGTAGCCTTCATGGCGATAAAAGGTTCCCTACCAATAACCAAGTAGGTTTGCTCAATGATCCGAGAAATGAGCCTAGCATACGGAAGTCTTGTGTTCAAAGAGAGTTGTTGCTTCAAGTGATACATCATAGTAAGCATCCAATTTATCTTCACCCTTTTCTTGATAGCAAATAGAACTTGCATCTCCAAGTCATTGATTTGAGAGTGGTTTGAATCCTTGGGCAGCAGCACATAGCAAATGATATAGTGTAACAACCGATCATCAACGGTCAAATTCTTCGCATAGCATAAAGTTCTTGTAGTGCGCTGTCCCGATGTCACAACATCCTTTGGAAAACGGCAGATTGAGTAATAATACTCCATTTTGTTGTAGCCGGACCAAATGTCATCCATGTGATTCACACCTTTGCGGAGAAACACACCGGAAAATGGAATGTTCAAGGATGCAGCCAAAGCACCTAAATCTTCCTTAATTTCACAATTCCGAACAAGAGTATGCAACTTATGTTTACCATGCCTATCCATGTTGAGAGAAAAACTGTGCATAAAGGATTGGACCAAATCCGGGTAAATTTTCCCATTGTCAGCAACAAAATCAAGCATCCCTTGAAATTCTAGCAATGAAGGAAATTTAAATGTTGGAGGTTTGAAGGATTTCAGAAGAACATATTTACCCTTAAGCAGTGGTCTGACTCTGACTTTGAAATCCAGCCTCCTCTTCTTGGTAGACTCCATTGTTTCTACAGCTGGAGCTTCTTCTGACACAGAAGCCGGTTCCTTTCCTTTCCTTTGGGGTGCCATGAACAATGATGGAGTTAGGGTTTTTGAAGGGGATGATATTTGGTGAGTTTAAGGTAGTTTGAAGGGTGTTATAAAGATGTAGAGATAGTGGGTTTTAAATGAGGGTTTAATTTGTTGAAGGTTGGAAGTTGGAAGAGGGTGATAAATAGTGTTTTTGGTAGTCAAAGAGTTTAAAAGTTTAAAACATGTGGAAGAGAATGAACCAAATATGCACAAAGTTTACTAGAATAATATAATAAAAACATAGTAACAACACATAAAACAAAAACAAATAAAACAGACAGAGGCTGAAACCTGCGCTGGAAATCTAAGTTTTGGATGTGTTAATCGGTTAACGTAATAGGTTAACCGGTTAACGGTTAAAAAATTTGAATTTTTTGAAAAATCCAGCAGCATGTTTTAGCCTAAAAATAATAACTTTTTCACAAACTATTTTTCATAAAGTGTTAGCACTCATCAAAACGCAACTTTTGATCAAAAAAGTTTTTGAAACCGATTATTTTCGGGTATACGAAAGTGAGAAAAACGAAAAACGGCGAAATGGGAGTGCTAGCCTTTTATGACTAAAAAGTGAACAAACATACATACAAAGCAATAAAGACATACAATAAGCAATTTTAAAGTAAAGGTTAGATGTCACCTTCATTGAGAATACCAAGTTCTCGTCGAATCTTGTAAAATTGCTCTTTAGCCAATGGTTTTGTGAATATGTCGGCAAGTTGATTGTGTGTATCCACGAATGTAACATCGACATCTCCATTTAGAACATGATGGGATCGTCGATGCACCAAAGGATAGTCATATGGCGTCCTGATGGGATCGTCGAAAATATTGAGGCAGATCAAAGTTATTTCATGACCGGAGTAAAAGGCATAACTAGTCGAAGCTTCGACAAGAACTTAGCCCACATAGCTCCTTGCAACCCACCTAACTTCGACCTAACAGCATCGGACAATGCCTATTGCTCTATGTACTTATATCCGACACATGGATTCCAATGGGACAAAGAGGTAATCGGCGAACCAAGTCACGTTTGGGGAACTACTGGCATAGAACCAACTGGTTGGGATAGTGAATTCGACGACAACTATGAGTGAAGTTACAACACTAGCGAGATTAACGGCATATATGGCCGAAAATAAACTAAAAACGACTCTTGAAGCCGAAGCAAAGTGTATGGCTATCGAAGCCAAGGAAGAAAGTTTGCATCCACCGTGCCCTCACCAAGGCATATATGGAGAAAACAAAGATGAGCAGATAGGCGAATGCCAGAATAATAAGTTGGATGCCATCTACGACGACGAACCCTTAGGATTTGAAAAAGACCCAACTTCAACCAACATGAAGATGGTGGCACAAGATCCTTTAGAAGAAATCAATCTAGGATTAGGGGCAGAGAGAAGGACAACCTATATAAGTTCAACTATGGACCCCTATTTCAGAATCGAATTAGTTCAGTTGTTGAAAGAATTCAAGGACTGCTTTGCATGGGACTATGACGAAATGTCGGGCCTCGACAGGGGTTTGGTCGAACTGAAACTTCCTATAATTGTAGGAAGGAAGCCCATGAATCAAGCTCCAAGGCATTTCGCACTAGAGGTTTTGTAAAAGATAAAAGAGGAGGCCGAAAGACTTCTCAAGTGTAAATTCATTCGTCCAACCATGTATGTCGAATGGATTGCAAATATTGTACCAGTAATAAAGAAAAATGGCTCTTTGAGGATGTGCATTGATTTTCGAGACTTAAATTCTGCCACCCCAAAGGATGAATATCCTATGCAAGTAGCAGAAATGCTAGTAGACTCTGCAGCAGGACACGAATATCTAAGTATGCTAGATGGATATTCTGGCTACATCCAGATCTTCATTGCAAAGGAAGATGATTCAAAAACAGCCTTTCGGTGTCCTGAAGCGATAGAGACGTACGAATGGGTAGTTATGCCCTTTGGTTTGAAAAACGCTAGGGCCACATACTAAAGGTCTATGAATTCCATATTTCATTACTTTATTGAAACATTCATGCAAGTATACATTGACGATATTGTAATAAAGTCTATTTCAAAAGCACATCATTTAAACCATCTTCGACAATCCTTTGAAAGGAGGAGAAAACATGGCTTAAAGATGAACCCCCTTAAATGTATTTTTGGTGTGCAGGATGGAGATTTCCTAGGTTTTGTGGTCCATAAAAAGGGAATCGAAATAAACGCTAATAAAGATAAAGCAATAAGGAAGGAGAAAGTCCTTCGACAAAGAAAGAACTACAGTCACTGCTGGGGAAGATTAATTTCCTTAGAAGATTTATTTCAAACCTCAGTGGGAAGACGCAAGCCTTCTCCCCCTTGCTTCGACTCAAAAATGAAAATTTCACATGGGGGCAGGAACAACAAGAAGCTTTTGACAAGATAAAAGGATACCTGGCAAGCTCTCCAGTCTTGACGTCACCTAATAGACGAAGAAGCATGAGGTTATATATCTCAGCATCTGATAAGACCCTTGGAAGCATGCTTTGTCAGGAAGATGAATATGGCGTCAAAAGAGCCATCTATTATCTCAGCAGAGTATTAAACGACGCTGAAACCAGATATAGTGTAGTAGAAAAGTTATGTCTTTGTGTATATTTCTCTTGTACAAAATTAAAACACTATATAAAATTAGTTGATGTATTTGTATCATCTCATTTCGACGTAATAAAATATATGCTTTCTAAATCTATTTTACATAGTCGAATTGGGAAATGGGCTTTAGCATTAACTAAATATTCCTTAAGATATTTGCCTTTAAAAGCTGTAAAAGGGCAAGTGGTGGCTGACTTCATAGCCGGCCATTCCATGGACGATAGTGAAATAAATTACGTCGAACTACAACCTTGGAAATTGTATTTCGACGGTTCCAGCCATAAGAATGGTGCAGGTATAGGTATATTGATTATTTATCCTGATAAAATTCCAACAAAATTCAAGTATAGGTTCAAAGACCTTTGTTCAAATAATGAAGCCGAGTACGAAGCTTTAATTGCTGGACTTGAAACTTTGTTGGAACTGGGGGAAACTCGAGTTGAAATAATGGGCGACTTAGAACTAGTAATAAAACAACTAACCAAAGAGTACAGATGTGTTAAAGAAAATCTGATCATGTACTTCGTCATAGCCAACAGGCTCCTGAAAGCATTCGACACTGTGACCCTCAAACATATCCCTAGAGTAAAAAATCAAGATGCCAATGATTTGGCTCAGATTGCATCAGGTTACAGGGTATCAAGGGAAAATCTGGAGAAAGCTATTGAAGTAAGGGGAAGGGTTGTATCGACCAAATTATCCCCATCAGATTTAGAATCAATGAAACTCGGTTACAGGGACAATGAAAGTTTCAAAATTTTTAATATAGACAATTCAGACATGGATGACTGGAGAAAACCTATAAGAAGTTATCTACAAGATCCAAACAAAAGCGTAGAAAGGAAAATAAGATATAGAGCATTAAGCTACATACTCTTTGGAAATGAATTGTTAAAAAAGAATGCGGAAAGAGTCTTACTAAAATGCTTAGGCGAAGAAGAGGCGTATATTGCACTGTCGAATGTACATAGTGGCACATGTGGTGCGCACCAAGAAGGGCATAAGATGAAATGGCTACTATTTAGGCAGGGTTTATATTGGCCAACTATGCTCAAAGACTGTGTCGAATTCGCGAAGGGTTGCCAAGAATGCCAAATCCACGCAGGAATACCACATGTTCCTGCAAGCGAACTACATTCGATCATAAAACCTGGGCCATTCAGAGGATGGGCTTTGGATCTAATTGGAGAAATTCGGCCTGCTTCATCAAAAGGGCAAAGGTACATTTTAGTAGGAGTGGATTACTTTACTAAATGTGGATCAGGAAGCGGTTATAGAATTCATCCAAAAATACATAATCTATAGATTTGGGATACCAGAAACAATAAACACTGACCAGGGGTCTGTGTTTACTGGTAAAAATATGCAATATTTTGCAAATGAAATGGGGTTTAAGTTATTAACGTCTATGCCCTATTACGCCTAAGCCAATGGACAAGTCGAAGCGGCAAATAAAGTAATAATAAATCTGATCAAAAAACATGTAGGTAAGAAGCCTAGAAATTGACACAAAACCTTAGATCAAATTTTGTGGGCATGTCGAACGTCACCTAAAGAAGCTACTAATTCAACCCCATTTAAATTAACATACGGACATGAGGCAGTACTTCCAGTCGAAATCTATTTACAATCCGTACATACCCAAAGACATCATGAAATTCCTTCAGATGTATATTGGAGCATGATAATGGATGAACTAGTAGATTTAGACGAAGAAAGGTTACGCGCGTTGGACTTGATTAAAAGACAGAAGGAAAGAGTTGAGAAATCTTATAATAAGAAAGTGAAGTCGAAAATCTTTCTTGAAGGTGATTTAGTCGGGAAGGTAATACTTCCCATGGATCGAAAAGATAGAGTGATGGGGAAATGGTCCCCCAAGTGGGAATGACCCTTTAAAGTTTTAAGTGTTTTCTCAAATGGCGCTTACGAAATTGAAGAAATAAGCAAAGATGAGATAATAATTAAAATAAATGGCAAATACTTAAAGAAATATAAACCAATTCTGCAAGAGGTAAAAATAAGTTGGAATGATTATATTAATCACTTCGCCAAACAGTGGGCGGTAAAGTCATTACAAAATTCGATCACAAAAAAGTTAATAAAAGAACTAAGGAAAACAACACATACACCGCCCCACCCTATTACAAATTTCTAAAGAAAAGATTCTTTAAGCTCCATGAATTTCTTCTTTTGAACATCAATTCGACATTCACACAGACTTTGGTTAAGAGGGATCTCTTCAATTTCTTTGCCTAAAGCTTGAGCCCTGTCTGCATGGTGAATTCCCACCTTTATTTCCTCTTCGATCTCTGCAGCATTAGGTTGTTCAAGTTCGGCCATACGTTTCCGCTCTTGAGCAATTTTTGCTTGGAGTTCGGCTATCTGTCTCTCAAAGTTTTGAATATTATTCTTACAATCAGACACTTGTTGAGAGTAAGTGTCGGAGAGTTTTGACAGCTCAGAAACCTTGTCCGTCGAAGTTACTGCAGCATCCCATTCAGCGTTTTGAGTGTCCGTTTTGTTAGAAATCAGTTTAATGTACTCTCTTTGACGATTGAGATATGCACATGTTACATCAATGATCGGAGAAAGATCCAGCACCAGACGAGTTTCGTCAGTGTTGGCCTCCAAAACGTTCACTTGTTTAAGGAGTTTCTTCATTTCGCATTGCTGAGTAGGGTCCTCCTTCAGAAGTCTGAACATATCGACACTAAGCATTTTGCTTTTGATTTCATCCATGAGAATGTTGAGGTTCTTCACTTCAGAAGTAGTTCCAGAGGTTGACGAACTGTTGGAGGAATCTTGGAAATTATAACGTTGGTTGATCATGGCTTTCAGATAGTCCAAAGGCTTCCGTACCTTCAGGCTCTCAAGTTTCTCATGGGTAAAGGCAGTCGAACCTGAAGATAGAGATTTGTTCAGATTGGAGTCAGGGAGAGTCTGAACACTGGGCCTAGTGCATTGTTTCGACAGGTCTTGTTCTGTTACAGTTTTGGTTTGAAGTTTCTCCTCCTTAGCATCTGTAGTTTCGAGTGACTTCTCATTCTCCCCAGTCACAGATTCGACGTCAGCTTTTTCACCTTTATTAGTTTCGGCAGGTCGATCTTCTTTGGTTTCGATTTTTGGGTTGTCAAGGGAGTTATCCGTAGAATGCTCATCCATTATGGTGTCGAATGCAGAGCAGGTTTAGGGTTCAAATACATCACCCTTTGAGAGTTCTTTCTCTTGGATTTGTTTCTCCACATTCGTCTCACCAGAATTATGGGAAGGTTCACCAGGGTTGATTTCAACCTGAAGAAAAGAAAGAATATAAAAACTATGCATACTAAGTTAAATTCAAAAGTCAGTCGAAAATAGTTACCTGAGGAATCTCAGTATGAAAACTGGAGTTCCCACTTTATGCGTCCCGCACGAGTTTAACCATCAGACGAATGGGAGATGTTTTCTTCGATGTGACGAGCGACCTTTCGAAAGCGATTGTTCTTATGTTGATGGATTTCTTCCTTTTTAGGGGTTGTTGATATGGAGATTTGTCACCAGAATCGTCAGGGATCTCCTTCACTATATCTTTCTTCCTTTTCTGAGGAGAAGGTGGTTTGCGACTCACTTGAAAAATAACAAGATTTCAATAAGCCAAAGGCCAAGGCAATTTCATAATTAACACAAGTCCTTTAGATAAAAAAAAGAAAGAGAAAAGATGAAACCTTTTTCACCGTCAAAGAAGTTTTCTTAACGGGCTTGACAAGTTGGTCTTCGACATATGCCTTCTTGATTGGAATTTTGGTAGCTGGAAGGAAAGAATTGTTAAAAAAGAAATGAATAAAACATAAGAAATTAAAAACAATAAATTCGAATGGTGCAAACACCTTCAAGAATAGTAGATTCCACGCGCACGTGTTCTATTCCAACATGAAGGTGCCCAGGATAATCGTCCAGATGATATTTGGTCGGAACCACACGTTCGGCTAGCTTTTTTTGTGACTCTTTAAGCAGTTTTAAATCTTCCCCACATACGAACCAATCTGGGAAAGGAGGGTTGAGCGCCACACCAAAATCAGCAGATGGCAGAGAGGGAAACTTTGGTGGATAACTGGAATACGCAAAATTATAACGCGCCTCTGTTGGAATATACGAGGGTATTACTAGTTTCTCCATCATTTCCGTGAATTTATGCTTTAGAGTCACAGCTGCTTCACCTATGGTTCGCCTAAGATCATCTGGCCTGTATGCCGTTTCAAAATATTTTTGAAACTTTTGAATCTCCTTAACATGCTGATCAATACCTTTTTTCGTTCTATCCTGCACAAAAGCAAAAGCGTTCGTCAGAAGTTGGTTGAAGGTAGCCACATCATAAAATCTTGTATGATAGTACTCCTTCCACCAGGCGTCGAATTCTTGAGTGCAGAAGAACATGGGTCGGAAGATCACCAGTCGAATCTCCAGAGTAGCGTCGTTCAATTTCTCCATAATCTCAGTACTTTTTGCCGCAGTCAGAAACGAGTTGTAAAAGAGAATAGCTCCTTTCTTGGGGTAAATCGACCTAGGATTTAGTTGTATCAACCCAAACTGTCGAGCAACTAATTTTGGTTCATAAGCTAGTAAGGCCACCTTAGAGTTACTCATGGTGGGGTAAGAAGGTAGAAGTCTTGGCGTCAACAACATTTTCCAAACAGCCAAAAAATTGTCTTCATCCTTTTTGTGTTCGACAGGGAGCTGTCTGGTAAACCATTTGGGCCCTATAGTCCTATTAGAAAAGGGGGCCATGTTCGCAGTAAAATTATGGCTCTTGGCGAACATATTGATATAACTAGTGAAAAAACGTCGAAGGCTTTGCCCTTCTTCAGAAGGAGTTAGTTGAGCAAACCTGGCTCATTCGACGTGCCTATCCTTGACATACTCTTTGTCCACCACGCCTTTGTCGAAGATTCTGGATTCAAAGGTGGCATTGAGCCACAATTGAAGGAGCTAGAAGGGACCCGCCAGGATAAGTTTTCCCTTGTCCTTGATTTGTTTCAGGGTTTCGACTCCCTCACTCATAGATTCATAGAGGTTGGCCAAAATCATTTTTCCTAGTAGAAGGTTTCTACCAGCATGTAGTTGATTAGCTATAGTAATCTATTTTTTTTCTACCTGGAGGGATCTTGAGCAAAATACGAATTTTGAAGGCCAGAGAGTCAAAAAGGCTATGTGTTCTGTGTCCGACACATCAGAGGAGTCTTTGTTGTGATAATGAGCAATGAAGGGAGAATATGAGGCAAAGCTAGTGTTGAAAGCGATGGTATATTTATCTAATACGGTTGGGTCAAAATCCATACCTAGCGGGCTAAGACCTACTATAGCAGAATCATGGTAGGGCAATAGTTTGGGCCCTCTTTCGACAGTTGAATTAGGTCATAAATGCCTATTTTCTTCCAAATCTTACCCTTGACTTTTTCAACCTTTTCTACCCAGTCTAGGTACTCAGATGGGTCTTTCGATCAGGGGCAGCTTCTAAAAATCCTAGTTTGATTTAAATAAGTTAAGTCTAAGGTTTCAGTTTCGGTCTGGGTTTCTGGGGATTTATCACTAGATGTTTTTACCTTTCCCGCTCCTATGGGTTTTGAGTGTGTATAAGTGGGGAAGAAATATGTGAGATGAGCTGGATCAGTATTTGGGTTAGGGAGGGGACCTAACATGTCATGATGTTTACCAGAAACAAGAATGGGAATGAGTACCTGGGAATAATAAATGCTTTCTTTTTCTCTTTGATTCGGAGGATCTGGGATGTATTGTTGGTTATCCACCACTTTTAGTCCGAGGATTTTGTGCGCAGGAGGGAGAGTTTCTGTGTTCTTTTTGTCTTTTTGAGAGCTTGAGGCCGCCATCGTTAAACTTTGAAGGAGCTTGAGAAAAGATGAAGATCTGGGTTTGAGAGAGGAAGAACTTTGAAAATCTGAAGTTGAGAGTGTAAAAAGTTTTTAAGAGGAAAAAATGGATTATTTATACTAAAAAAAATTGAAGAAAGACGTTTGGCTCTTCAAGTTATTAAGGTATGTGTCCATATGACATTGGACATAAAAAAGGCGTGGAAGTTAAAAAGGGTACAATGAACCTAGTTCATAGAGTCATGGAGATCATGTCTGGGAACGTGGGTTGAAGTTGATGGGTTGAGGAAATCTAATGATTACTTATATTTGATTTGACAAAGTGAGCTTTTTGGGAATTCGCGTATTTAATGCAAAAAAGCATGGAGTCGAAATATAATTTGGCAGCAAAGTTGCTTTCTACAGAAATTTAGTTGAAACACCTTTGTTGGGGGGCAATTTGTATACATAGGATTTTCGACAGCATGAGTTTGGTCCAGGAGAGTTTTAAATAGCTTCTATAAATATCTTTTGACGAATTTGATCACTCTTTCTTCCAAACATGTCCAGAATCTCGAGACGGTTTGTGATGATTTGTTTGGTAAGTCGAAAGTGGTTTGTCGAAAGAGGTGCTGGATTGTTGATTGGAAGTTCTTCACATCACTACGGATGAAAGTCTTGTTGTTATTTCGACAATAAAAGAGCTTCGACAAAGGAGAGTCTGATAGAAGGATGTTTGGATTTGAATTGGAAATCAATTTGATGTCACGAAGAGACACCTCGTTTCATCTGTCAAAGAGCAGTTTTCTGTACCAATAACTGTTTTGTTGGTAAAGGGAGACGTGGAAGGTTTTTAGAAGACATTAGCATGCATAATTCCAATTGGCATTCATTTAGGATTCGATCGTTGTTCGACGGTTATAATATTTGTATATAAATAGGATAGTTTTTGCTTTGTAAAGGGTGAAATAGATTGTACAAATTCCTGTAAATCCACTCAAGTACTCGTGTGTAAAGAGAAAAGAGATATTATTCTGGAAATGTACGTATTAACACCAATTTTATTTCAAGTTATAAAAGCTTTAAGTTTCTTCTTTAAATCTTTACTCTTCGTTTGTCATTTACTTTTCATTCATGTTCTAGCAATTTTATATTTTAGTCAGTTTATGTTTAAGTAATTCTTTATCTTCATGGCAAACTTCAAATATAAAAACAACTTCAACTTTAATATAGATAATAACAATTAGGTTATTCTAGAATAATTCGACAGAAATATATAAACACCACATTTGGATTATCTTTCATTTGATTCTTAGCGCGTGACGTCCTAGGACTTGTTTGGTTGGTCATGTTAGTCACCCTTTTCTGAGAGATTTGGTTAACCAGAGTGTCGTACCCCGAAAAATACGACCTTACGCGATCCGAAAGGACGGAGCCGCGCGCCGGACAGACTGAAGAGTCGCCACCTAATTCTGTTTATTCCCGAATAGGTAAAGGGGAGATATAGATACAACCCGGGAAGAGAAAGATAAGGACAAAGGTCAACGGAACCATTTCCTGGGTTCGGGAGTCGGTTATGCAGGGGGAAGGTATTAGCACCCCCTACATCCATCGTACTCGATGGGAACCATCTAAGTTAATGCGCGCGAAAGGATGTCTATGCTTAAACGAATTGCTTGTTAGAGGGAAATGAGTTGAATTATAAGTTAGATTGAACCTAGGTGCTCGGCAAGGATTGAGATCCTCGTGCCTACGTACTCCCGCGTGCAATGGGAAAGTCAGAGCCTCGTAGTTCGGCCTACTAAGGGTAGTGGTTGTTTGATTTTATTACCTTTCGTCGATGAAAGAGTTTAGGAGTTGAAATGCACTAAAGACTATGGATAGTTTATCTCGCCCAACAAGACGAGTGTCCTGCGTCGAAATAATCGGAGCGAGTAACGAGAGCTCGTTATCCTCCTTTCTACCGCTTAAGGCTCGTGGCGTACAGATCTTCTCGTATTATTAAAGTGTTTTTATTTCCTAAGACCGCTTGACGTTGGATCAAGGGTTTGGATCTAATCGAAACGTTTTGGTTTTTTGAGGTTTAAAGGTAAATGCAAATGGAGTGTATTTTTGTGGTTTGTTAGCGAGGCACGAAGCGCTCGGCTCGCAAGGATATGAGAATCCTAATAAACGAAACAATAACTGGAAAATAAAGTGCAAGTGTGCAAGTGCAATCGCTTGGCGTTGGACCAAGGATTCAAAATTAAAATAAATACAAAATATAAAGTGCGTACAAATTAATGGGAGAGGGATGCAAAATAAATACAGGGGATTGCGAGAAATAAAGAGGTCTCGTTGTAATTATCCCAAGAGAAAGCGTGTGTGCAGTGTGTTTGAACTATTCGAAGGCGTTCAACCTGTTTGATCGGGACGCAACTATTCGAAGGCGTTGGACCTTTTTCGAGCGCAACTATTTGAAGGCGTTGGACCTGAGATTAATTCGAGAGCATCGAAGTTTGGCTCTTTAACTATTTAGAATCGATTCAATGTTAGAATCATTCTATGAGAAGTCAAGCGAGAATTTATGCATCTATGCGGTTCTCGAAAGCACAATCGATTTATGCTCCGAAATTGCAATGCAATGACTAAATGAATAATCATGTAATTTCTTAATCATTCAAAAATCACTTAATAATAAATAAAAGAACTACTAAAACTAACAAGTAGCTAAAAAAAAATTAAACAAATTATTAGTTAATAATTAAAACCTATATAGAAAGAAAAACAATGATGTAATTATGAAGTGTAAACGTGAAGATTATATGGATCTTGGCTCAAAGATCATTACCATCACTTATCTTATTTAAAGAAAAGAATAATAAGAAATATAGAAACTAAAAAATGAGAGAAAAAACGAAATAAAGAAATAAAAAAAAGAATTAGCAGACCAAAACCAAAACGCCATAACGTGTTGCATTGCCTCTTGTAAGCTATTCATCGTTTTTTACAGAAAATTAAACACACTCACACACTTAACAAAAACTTTACATTATTCATAAATAAACCATGTTAATGAAATGATACTTCTTTCAAACTACCAATATGAAAACATTTTTTATAATGAAACAAGTAAAGCCTTAGTCTCCACTAACACAGTGCACGACGGTTTTATTCTAATGACCCATTGTAATATTCCAAACCAATGTTCACACAATAAATCAAACCTTTCTAAGAAACAATGCATTAATTAAATACTTATATAATTAATACAGAAGAACAACAAGCCAATATTAACACAAACAGATCAAAATATGTATAAGAAATTTTCTCAACTCAAAGCCATCATCGTCATTATTTTGATTGTGAGTGCGAAGGCTATCACTGTTTGTAACAACAACAACCATGGAAAAGGTTAATACAAAATAAACTTTAATATATAGAACGTAAAGCAACCGTTCAAGTTGAAAATGAATCACAACGAATGAAAATAGATCAGGCTTAACAACAACCATAGTCAAATAAACAATCATCAATATGCACAGCGAAACGCGAATATGTACTCTAATCGAAACCAAAATCGACGCTTGGACATCCACACAACAACACAACAATGGATACATAAAGAAAGAGGAGACTGTTACCGAAACATACTCTGCCGATGTAGGCTGCTATTTACTCTAAGAGTTGCAAGATGAGCTGTTATTGCTGAGTTATTGTTGTTTGTCGAGTTTGCCAATTTGTGTGAACAGAGGAACTCGTCAAAATCGTATGTTTGAAGTAGAGGAAATAGTGGTTGGAGAAAAGTTATTTTTTCAGAAGGATGCACAGTAACATAGTTTTGAGTTGATGCGATGAGACACGAGCGAAACCGGAACAGAGTCAAAATGTGTTTGACGGTTGTGTTGCTGCTGCGAAACTTTACCAAAACCGTCGAGATTTATTGGAACAAGGAATGTGCATAAGTTGTGATGAAGGTGGGACTAAGTCTGCGGTGAATGGAGACGATGTAAAGCTGTGTTGTTGAAAGCTCTGTTAAGCTAGCATGGTGGTTAGGAAAGGTTGAGGATGAAGGAAAGCAAATTGTTGGTTTTGTGGTCACGGTTCATGTGTTTAGCAGGACCAATCCGGAGTAGCAACAGTGGTTGTATTAAAATATGGTTTTGTTTCAATAGAGAAGAAACACAGTTTGTGGTTGTGATGGGTAAAGTGAGGTTTACGAAGAGTGATTCAAAGGTGAAATGAGCAAAGGTTGTGGAGTTGGAGCAAGGTCGGTTGATGATGGAAAATGATGAGGAAGTATCAGTTTTTTTGTGGCCAGTTTCTTTGTATAACAAATGGTGTGGTTTATATGAAGAAGATTGAGGGTGTTATGGAGAATTACTCTGCAGATATTTTGGATAAGAATTGGTGATGGATTATGAGTTATTGCTGAGAAATTTGTTGGTAGTGGGTGGAAAAGGAGTTTGTACGGATTGTACATGAGTGGGAGTGGGTTGTTGTGTGCTGTGAAAATTCCTTGAAAAGTGGATCACGTGATATTAGAAACAACATTCTGATTTTTTTTTATTTTGGAAACTTTAATAATAATAATAATAATAAGTATAATAATAAGTACTGTAATAATAAAAGACAGAAATAATAAACTACAATAATAACAAAAATGATAGTAAAACTAATAATAATAACTATAGAAATAAATATAATAGTAATAAAAAATAAAAAAATAAAAAAGGTTGATAATAGTGATTTAATAGTAATAAAGATAATAGAAAATAATGGGATTAATAGTAATAACAATACTAAGTATAGTAAGATGAATTTTTGTAATAATTTTTTTTAACGGTGATGGGTTTAAAAAAAAAACTAATGGCCTTAAAAATAAATAAATAAATAAATACTTAGATGAAAAAATTGTTTAGAAAAATGATTTTAAATAAATAAGATAATCAAACATGGGAAGTGATATTGGATAAAATGACCCTGCACAATATTGCACATGCAAACACTGACAAACTCAAACTAACTCGATTTCCGCACAAACTCTAAGAAAAGAAAAGACATATTCTTTTTGAATTTTTCGAATATTAGATAGAAAATAAAATGGGTACATATTTTTTTGAAATTTTTTGAAATTATGGTTAGACAGTAAAATAAAATAGTGTGGGTAGGACAAAATTGGGGTATGACAGATGCCCCTATCGAATTGGCTTAGACCGAGTAAGATGAACTGGCTCTCGTTCAGTCTTTCAAGGTATAAGATAATTAGATATTAACAGACTCCAAATTTGTCCGACAAATGAAATAACCGGAAATGACGGGTGGCACAGCAAAAACAAATTGACAAAGTAAATCACTTATCACCAGAGGATGACAAGGCAAACAACTGAAAATAAACTCACTTATCAACAGAGGAAGATAAGGAAAATGACTGAAAAATAAAATCACTTATCAACAGAGGATGATAAGGAAAATAACTGAAAATAAACTCACTTATCAACAGAGGAAGATAAGGCAAATAATTGAAAATAAACTCACTTATCAACAGAGGAAGATAAGGCAATAGACAGAAAAATAAACTCACTTATCAACAGAGGAAGATAAGGCAATAGACAGAAAAATAAACTCACTTATCAACAGAGGAAGATAAGGCAATAGACAAAAAAATAAACTCACTTATCAACAGAGGATGATAAGGCAATAAACAGAAAAATAAACTCACTTATCAACAGAGGATGATAAGGCAATAAACAGAAAAAATAAACTCACTTATCAACAGAGGATGATAAGGCAATAAACAGAAAAAATAAACTCACTTATCAACAGAGGATGATAAGGCAATAGACAGAAAAATAAACACGGCTATTGAATCCGCCAAGAGGATGCCTGGAATCTTTGATTGACATGCTCCTCCGCTGGGGAAAGGACCAGAAACTTGGGTTGATCCTGGATCCCGAATAATGCACGTATGTTTGATTGTTTGAAATGGTATTCCATAAGGATGGAAATACGATGCAAATGCTTATGCACTGAGATATAAATTCGAGAATGTTGGGGATATGGAAAGTTGATTTATTTAGGTATGCAAATGATGCATATGCTATAAATGATTGATGTAAATGATGCATATGATGTTGATGATGCATAATGATGCATATGAGCGATTGAAAGGTGCCAGCTTGGTGGACTTTTGGTCTGATAGTTGCCAATAATGATTGGACTTTGGGTGGGTGGAGGGCTTGATTCCCCGACACTCGATCTTCAACGATGTATGATCAGAAGATAGACCTGAAACCTCCAAGTTTGGTTATCTGCTGATGAGCGGAGCGACTTAATTGACACATGAAGACTGATTTTGCTTCGAATGATTGCCAACATCTAGCAAGGACTGCCTGTTCAGCTGGGGAGAAGAGATAGGAAGATTTGCTCCTTGTTTGCTTGCCCCTGCCTGCAAGGTATTTGAAATAAATCGGGTAAGGAAGCTCTGACAATGGCCATGGCATGACCTGCCCCTGATTGAGCCTTTGAAGGTGATCTGCCCCTGATTGGGCTGTTGAAGATGAAATGCCCCTGATTGAGCCTTCTGAAGATAAAATGCCCCTGATTGGGTTGGTTTTGAAGAAGTATTGAGTCAAATTCCTTTTTGATCGTCCCTTGTTGGGATTGCACTGATGTCAAGCACTAATTTGCAATTAAATTGTTCATACACAAATGGTAGTGTTAATGCAACGTTTATGTAAGTTTTGAAAAAGTCAATTTATTTGAAATGTTTTGAAAGTGTGACGAATGGACCATTAGCCTAAACGAGGTGCTGATTTAGAAAGTGCGTGAAAGATACAGTAAGAATAGTGTGCAAACGAGATTGAAGATTAGCAAATATATGGGAGTCAATTTACGCAACCTTGTTGGTAGCATGCTTTCAGAATAAACCGTGCCTTAATTAGGTCTTTCGAGGGTTGTAATGTGGTCTGGTTAATGATTTGAGAAACAAAGATATAAGGCTCAAAATTTGATTTGTACCCACCCATCTTCGTGATATTCTCCAGCCCTAAATTCAATTAACTCTACACATGCGTTTGTTTTCGATTTCGCAAGAGTGGAGATGAAGCTTTGATGTTCACTTGAAAACAACAGTCATCTTATTTTGCTGGTGACCCTTTGATTCTTGATTTGGTGGTCACTGATATTTGTTTTGTTTTTGATGAGGATTTGAGTTCCTCTTTTGATTTTTTTTTGTCGACTAAGTCTCCCTTCGGGTGCTCAACTTAGCGGTTTTTTCTTTTCTATATTTTTCGTATTTTGTTTTTTTTTAATGTTGTGACTGCCAAGTCATTTGTTGATGGTCCTTCGACGGGATGTCTCATCTTGCGATTTGAAGTGTAGTTAGGTTAACTGAACAACTACCCTGCCCCGGGTTAGATGTAAGGGTTGTATCCGAAAGAAACTCCTACTTCTAGGCTCGAAGTGGTTGACTAGGGATTAACTTCTTATATCTTTAGTGTTTGGGGATTTGAAAAAAAATGCCTGTACATCATTGACGAGATTTTATCTGAAAGCATACCACAATAGTTATGGGTATTTCGTTTTCATCATCCTCCCTCAAATATTTGCTAAAGTGAAGTGAGAGAATATTTTTGTGATTTTGCGATAAATGATAAATAATGAGCGAATGAGAATAGATTGATTCAAAACATGCATAAACATGACATTAACATAACCAAGTACAAACGATAACAATGTTCAGAGCAAATAATACTTAAACAAACATTACAAAACAACAGGAATGCGGAAATAATAAATGGCACTGGCTGCCTTGATTTGAGGAATTGAACTTCTCTTGATTGAATACTTCAAAGTTGGAGACTACTCAGCTTGGTCTTCAACAACCCTTCAAATGTCTTCACTTGTTGGCCCCGTGCGGCGGCAATGGATTGTTCTGGACATTTGCATTTCTCGGAGTGAGAGTGAGATCCTTAGAGTTGATCATGTCTTGAATCAAGTGTTTGAAGGCATGACAGTTCTCGATGGTGTGACCTGGAGCGCCTTTGTGATACTCACAGTGAGCATTGGCATCATAGTTCCGGGCATTACCAGTCTGAGGTGGCATATCTCTCAAAGTAAGAGGTCCTTTTGCCGTTAGCTGTTTAAAGATTTCAGTATATGTCATAGGTAGGGGATCAATGTGCCTATCATATCCTCTTTGTTGATATGGTGGACGCTGTTGAGGAGCGCGTTGTTGTTGTTGACCAGGCCGTGGTTGATAAGCCGGTTGCTGGTATGGATTGGGTGCATACTGCGCAGCTGCAACCATTGGAGGTGGACGTGGTTGATGAGCCATCTGAGGCGGAAATAGAGCTTGAAAAGCCTACTGATAAGGCATTGGAGGAACTGGCTGATATGACATAGGAGCATATTGCGCAGCAGCAACATAGGGATACTGATAGTAGGGAACTGGTGCAGGTGCACTCTGTTGAAAATTCCCACTTGCAGCAAAACGACATTTGTTTCGCCCTTTTTGTACCCGTTGAAAGGTTTCTTGACATTGTTTTGGCTGCTAGAACCTCCTTGGATCTTTCCACTTTTCAGACCCTCTTCAATTCTTTCTCCGACCATCACCATGTCCGAAAATCCAGAAGATACGCTGCTGATCAGCTTCTCGTAGTATTGCCCCTGTAGGGTACCCATGAAGATGTCGATCAATTCACGGTCAACCAATGGCGGATGCACTCTGGCAGCTAACTCCCTCCAGCGTTGGGCGTACTCTTTGAAGGATTCGCTTTCCTTTTGAGACATACTCTGAAGTTGAGTACGGTTAGGAGCAAGGTCAGTGTTGTACTTGTACTGCTTTTTGAATGCGTCAGATAAATCAAGCCAAGTACGAACATTGTTGCGTTCGAGCTGCATGTACCATTCTAGAGATGCTCCAGACAGGCTGTCTTGGAAGCAATGGATCATGAGTTTATCGTCTTTGGCATGGGCAGCCATTTTTCTGCAGTACATCCTCAAATGAAGCTCAGGACAGCTGAGGCCTTTGTATTTTTCGAATTCTGGAAGTTTGAATTTAGCAGGGATCACAACATCTGGAACTAAGCACATGTCTGAGGCACTCAGAGAAGTTGAGTTGTGTCCTTCCATAATTCGGAGTTTTTCAGCTAACTCGCGGCACATCTTCATAGCTTCAGACTCTTGAACAGCCTGAGGATTGGTGATTGGCACAGCAGTATGCATCTCATACTCAATTTGATGATTCTCTTCAGTTTGAGGAAACTGGACCTGAGTTGGAATAGGTTGAGCTTGAGGAATAGCACCAACAGTAACGCCAGAAGCAGGTATTGGTTGGGAAGTGACCTCTTCAACAGCAGGAGTGAAGCCTGGAGGCAAACCGTAGACCAAAGGATTTGGAACGGGAACTGAAGGCATTGCTCGTGAGGTAGATCCTTGCACTTGAGCATTGTTCATTGTGGCAGCAGCTTCGCGGCGTTCTTCCATTCTTGCCAAAGCTTGTAAAGTCTCATAAATCTGGTCAATCTTGCTCTTGACCGAGTCAATCTCTTCCCTCATAGCAGCTTGTTCTTCTTGAATCACGTCCATCAGTCTTCTAGTGTTGGCTCGAGTTAGGTATGGGCGTCTAGCACGATACGGACGTCGGGGAACCAGTTTGATTTACTGAAGATGGAGGAATATGAAATAAGTTCTTGGTTTTGGAATGAAATGCAAGAATTGATGCAAATGAAATGATATGCAATGTCAGAATCCAGGATCACAAGATCAGGGTCTCATGAGTCCAAGGTACAGATGGAGGATACTCTGATCAGGAACTCACTGGGCAGACTCTAAAGTTTTAGGGATCCCAAAGTTATCAATTCATATGGTTGTTCATCACACGCGCCATAAGCATGACGGTTGATTGACTCCGCCATATGAATCTATTTTGGGTGAGATCTTCGTATCGACAACCCGCGAGAGCAAATTTTCTCGGGAGTCCATACTACGTGATCATCGACACGAGGTTTAAAACAAAGTCCTGGAGTTATGGAACTTTCTCAACTGTTTGATGCACGTGTCAATTTCATACATTCTTGACAGTCAATCAACTCCATTGAGTAAGTCTATTCCAAGTGAGGTTTTCGTATCGAGCCACGCGAGGGCGAACCCTGGTGCCCAATACTACGCAACCATCAACCGATGTTTTAACCAAAAGGTTCTAAAGGTCCTCAGAGTTGATGACCCTAATGAAAGCAACTAAACACACACGTCAAGGACTTGACGGTTGTCAGTATTCTCATCAGAATCTACTCCAAGTGAGGTTTTCGTATCGACAACCCACGAGAGAGGTTCCCTCGGGAGCCCATACTACACAACCTCACTAACTTAAGTTTGTACTCGAAAGCCCAGGTATAGAGCTTTTCCCTTAAGTTTCTTTTACAAAGTATCGATCCAAATTATAGTACCAAGGAGCCACCAGATATATAAGATGGAATGCGATAAAGAAAGCGATAAACATAAACAAGCAAGGCATAAAAACAAACATCCAAACAAACGCAGGAACTTAGACTAGGCTTGACTCGCATAGGGGTGAACCAGTCCCCAGCAGAGTCGCCAGCTGTCGTACCCCGAAAAATACGACCTTACGCGATCCGAAAGGACGGAGCCGCGCGCCGGACAGACTGAAGAGTCGCCACCTAATTCTGTTTATTCCCGAATAGGGAAAGGGGAGATATAGATACAACCCGGGAAGAGAAAGATAAGGACAAAGGTCAACGGAACCATTGCCTGGGTTCGGGAGTCGGTTATGCAGGGGGAAGGTATTAGCACCCCCTACATCCATCGTACTCGATGGGAACCATCTAAGTTAATGCGCGCGAAAGGATGTCTATGCTTAAACGAATTGCTTGTTAGAGGGAAATGAGTTGAATTATAAGTTAGATTGAACCTAGGTGCTCGGCAAGGATTGAGATCCTCGTGCCTACGTACTCCCGCGTGCAATGGGAAAGTCAGAGCCTCGTAGTTCGGCCTACTAAGGGTAGTGGTTGTTTGATTTTATTACCTTTCGTCGATGAAAGGATTTAGGAGTTGAAATGCACTAAAGACTATGGATAGTTTATCTCGCCCAACAAGACGAATGTCCTGCGTCGAAATAATCAGAGCGAGTAACGAGAGCTCGTTATCCTCCTTTCTACCGCTTAAGGCTCGTGGCGTACAGATCTTCTCGTATTATTAAAGTGTTTTTATTTCCTAAGACCGCTTGACGTTGGATCAAGGGTTTGGATCTAATCGAAACGTTTTGGTTTTTTGAGGTTTAAAGGTAAATGAAAATGGAGTGTATTTTTGTGGTTTGTTAGCGAGGCACGAAGCGCTCGGCTCGCAAGGATATGAGGATCCTAATAAACGAAACAATAACTGGAAAATAAAGTGCAAGTGTGCAAGTGCAATCGCTTGGCGTTGGACCAAGGATTCAAAATTAAAATAAATACAAAATATAAAGTGCGTACAAATTAATGGGAGAGGGATACAAAATAAATACAGGGGATTGCGAGAAATAAAGAGGTCTCGTTGTAATTAGCCCAAGAGAAAGCGTGTGTGCAGTGTGTTTGAACTATTCGAAGGCGTTCAACCTGTTTGATCGGGACGCAACTATTCGAAGGCGTTGGACCTTTTTCGAGCGCAACTATTTGAAGGCGTTGGACCTGAGATTAATTCGAGAGCGTCGAAGTTTGGCTCTTTAACTATCTTAGAATCGATTCAATGTTAGAATCATTCTATGAGAAGTCAAGCGAGAATTTATGCATCTATGCGGTTCTCGAAAGCACAATCGATTTATGCTCCGAAATTGCAATGCAATGACTAAATGAATAATCATGTAATTTCTTAATCATTCAAAAATCACTTAATAATAAATAAAAGAACTACTAAAACTAACAAGTAGCTAAAAAAAAATTAAACAAATTATTAGTTAATAATTAAAACCTATATAGAAAGAAAAACAATGATGTAATTATGAAGTGTAAACGTGAAGATTATATGGATCTTGGCTCAAAGATCATTACCATCACTTATCTTATTTAAAGAAAAGAATAATAAGAAATATAGAAACTAAAAAATGAGAGAAAAAACGAAATAAAAAAATAAAAAAAAGAATTAGCAGACCAAAACCAAAACGCCATAACGTGTTGCATTGCCTCTTGTAAGCTATTCATCGTTTTTTACAGAAAATTAAACACACTCACACACTTAACAAAAACTTTACATTATTCATAAATAAACCATGTTAATGAAATGATACTTCTTTCAAACTACCAATATGAAAACATTTTTTATAATGAAACAAGTAAAGCCTTAGTCTCCACTAACACAGTGCACGACGGTTTTATTCTAATGACCCATTGTAATATTCCAAACCAATGTTCACACAATAAATCAAACCTTTCTAAAAAACAATGCATCAATTAAATACTTATATAATTAATACAGAAGAACAACAAGCCAATATTAACACAAACAGATCAAAATATGTATAAGAAATTTTCTCAACTCAAAGCCATCATCGTCATTATTTTGATCGTGAGTGCGAAGGCTATCACTGTTTGTAACAACAACAACCATGGAAAAGGTTAAGACAAAATAAACTTTAATATATAGAATGTAAAGCAACCGTTCAAGTTGAAAATGAATCACAACAAATGAAAATAGATCAGGCTTAACAACAACCATAGTCAAATAAACAATCATCAATATGCACAGCGAAACGCGAATATGTACTCTAATCGAAACCAAAATCGACGCTTGGACATCCACACAACAACACAAAAATGGATACATAAAGAAAGAGGAGACTGTTACCGAAACATACTCTGCCGATGTAGGCTGCTATTTACTCTAAGAGTTGCAAGATGAGCTGTTATTGCTGAGTTATTGTTGTTTGTCGAGTTTGCCAATTTGTGTGAACAGAGGAACTCGTCAAAATCGTATGTTTGAAGTAGAGGAAATAGTGGTTGGAGAAAAGTTATTTTTTCAGAAGGATGCACAGTAACATAGTTTTGAGTTGATGCGATGAGACACGAGCGAAACCGGAACAGAGTCAAAATGTGTTTGACGGTTGTGTTGCTGCTGCGAAACTTTACCAAAACCGTCGAGATTTATTGGAACAAGGAATGTGCATAAGTTGTGATGAAGGTGGGACTAAGTCTGCGGTGAATGGAGACGATGTAAAGCTGTGTTGTTGAAAGCTCTGTTAAGCTAGCATGGTGGTTAGGAAAGGTTGAGGATGAAGGAAAGCAAATTGTTGGTTTTGTGGTCACGGTTCATGTGTTTAGCAGGACCAATCCGGAGTAGCAACAGTGGTTGTATTAAAATATGGTTTTGTTTCAATAGAGAAGAAACACAGTTTGTGGTTGTGATGGGTAAAGTGAGGTTTACGAAGAGTGATTCAAAGGTGAAATGAGCAAAGGTTGTGGAGTTGGAGCAAGGTCGGTTGATGATGGAAAATGATGAGGAAGTATCAGTTTTTTTGTGGCCAGTTTCTTTGTATAACAAATGGTGTGGTTTATATGAAGAAGATTGAGGGTGTTATGGAGAATTACTCTGCAGATATTTTGGATAAGAATTGGTGATGGATTATGAGTTATTGCTGAGAAATTTGTTGGTAGTGGGTGGAAAAGGAGTTTGTACGGAGTGTACATGAGTGGGAGTGGGTTGTTGTGTGCTGTGAAAATTCCTTGAAAAGTGGATCACGTGATATTAGAAACAACATTCTGATTTTTTTTTTATTTTGGAAACTTTAATAATAATAATAATAATAAGTATAATAATAAGTACTGTAATAATAAAAGACAGAAATAATAAACTACAATAATAACAAAAATGATAGTAAAACTAATAATAATAACTATAGAAATAAATATAATAGTAATAAAAAATAAAAAAATAAAAAAGGTTGATAATAGTGATTTAATAGTAATAAAGATAATAGAAAATAATGGGATTAATAGTAATAACAATACTAAGTATAGTAAGATGAATTTTTGTAATAATTTTTTTTAACGGTGATGGGTTTAAAAAAAAAAACTAATGGCCTTAAAAATAAATAAATAAATAAATACTTAGATGAAAAAATTGTTTAGAAAAATGATTTTAAATAAATAAGATAATCAAACATGGGAAGTGATATTGGATAAAATGACCCTGCACAATATTGCACATGCAAACACTGACAAACTCAAACTAACTCGATTTCCGCACAAACTCTAAGAAAAGAAAAGACATATTCTTTTTGAATTTTTCGAATATTAGATAGAAAATAAAATGGGTACATATTTTTTTGAAATTTTTTGAAATTATGGTTAGACAGTAAAATAAAATAGTGTGGGTAGGACAAAATTGGGGTATGACAGATGCCCCTATCGAATTGGCTTAGACCGAGTAAGATGAACTGGCTCTCGTTCAGTCTTTCAAGGTATAAGATAATTAGATATTAACAGACTCCAAATTTGTCCGACAAATGAAATAACCGGAAATGACGGGTGGCACAGCAAAAACAAATTGACAAAGTAAATCACTTATCACCAGAGGATGACAAGGCAAATAACTGAAAATAAACTCACTTATCAACAGAGGAAGATAAGGAAAATGACTGAAAAATAAAATCACTTATCAACAGAGGATGATAAGGAAAATAACTGAAAATAAACTCACTTATCAACAGAGGAAGATAAGGAAAATAATTGAAAATAAACTCACTTATCAACAGAGGAAGATAAGGCAATAGACAGAAAAATAAACTCACTTATCAACAGAGGAAGATAAGGCAATAGACAGAAAAATAAACTCACTTATCAACAGAGGAAGATAAGGCAATAGACAGAAAAATAAACTCACTTATCAACAGAGGATGATAAGGCAATAAAAAGAAAAATAAACTCACTTATCAACAGAGGATGATAAGGCAATAAACAGAAAAAATAAACTCACTTATCAACAGAGGATGATAAGGCAATAAACAGAAAAAATAAACTCACTTATCAACAGAGGATGATAAGGCAATAGACAGAAAAATAAACACGGCTATTGAATCCGCCAAGAGGATGCCTGGAATCTTTGATTGACATGATCCTCCGCTGGGGAAAGGACCAGAAACTTGGGTTGATCCTGGATCCCGAATAATGCACGTATGTTTGATTGTTTGAAATGGTATTCCATAAGGATGGAAATACGATGCAAATGCTTATGCACTGAGATATAAATTCGAGAATGTTGGGGATATGGAAAGTTGATTTATTTAGGTATGCAAATGATGCATATGCTATAAATGATTGATGTAAATGATGCATATGATGTTGATGATGCATAATGATGCATATGAGCGATTGAAAGGTGCCAGCTTGGTGGACTTTTGGTCTGATAGTTGCCAATAATGATTGGACTTTGGGTGGGTGGAGGGCTTGATTCCCCGACACTCGATCTTCAACGATGTATGATCAGAAGATAGACCTGAAACCTCCAAGTTTGGTTATCTGCTGATGAGCGGAGCGACTTAATTGACACATGAAGACTGATTTTGCTTCGAATGATTGCCAACATCTAGCAAGGACTGCCTGTTCAGCTGGGGAGAAGATATAGGAAGATTTGCTCCTTGTTTGCTTGCCCCTGCCTGCAAGGTATTTGAAATAAATCGGGTAAGGAAGCTCTGACAATGGCCATGGCATGACCTGCCCCTGATTGAGCCTTTGAAGGTGATCTGCCCCTGATTGGGCTGTTGAAGATGAAATGCCCCTGATTGAGCCTTCTGAAGATAAAATGCCCCTGATTGGGTTGGTTTTGAAGAAGTATTGAGTCAAATTCCTTTTTGATCGTCCCTTGTTGGGATTGCACTGATGTCAAGCACTAATTTGCAATTAAATTGTTCATACACAAATGGTAGTGTTAATGCAACGTTTATGTAAGTTTTGAAAAAGTCAATTTATTTGAAATGTTGTGAAAGTGTGACGAATGGACCATTAGCCTAAACGAGGTGCTGATTTAGAAAGTGCGTGAAAGATACAGTAAGAATAGTGTGCAAACGAGATTGAAGATTAGCAAATATATGGGAGTCAATTTACGCAACCTTGTTGGTAGCATGCTTTCAGAATAAACCGTGCCTTAATTAGGTCTTTCGAGGGTTGTAATGTGGTCTGGTTAATGATTTGAGAAACAAAGATATAAGGCTCAAAATTTGATTTGTACCCACCCATCTTCGTGATATTCTCCAGCCCTAAATTCAATTAACTCTACACATGCGTTTGTTTTCGATTTCGCAAGAGTGGAGATGAAGCTTTGATGTTCACTTGAAAACAACAGTCATCTTATTTTGCTGGTGACCCTTTGATTCTTGATTTGGTGGTCACTGATATTTGTTTTGTTTTTGATGAGGATTTGAGTTCCTCTTTTGATTTTTTTTTGTCGACTAAGTCTCCCTTCGGGTGCTCAACTTAGCGGTTTTTTCTTTTCTATATTTTTCGTATTTTGTTTTTTTTGAATGTTGTGACTGCCAAGTCATTTGTTGATGGTCCTTCGACGGGATGTCTCATCTTGCGATTTGAAGTGTAGTTAGGTTAACTGAACAACTACCCTGCCCCGGGTTAGATGTAAGGGTTGTATCCGAAAGAAACTCCTACTTCTAGGCTCGAAGTGGTTGACTAGGGATTAACTTCTTATATCTCTAGTGTTTGGGGATTTGAAAAAAAATGCCTGTACATCATTGACGAGATTTTATCTGAAAGCATACCACAACAGTTATGGGTATTTCGTTTTCATCATCCTCCCTCAAATATTTGCTAAAGTGAAGTGAGAGAATATTTTTGTGATTTTGCGATAAATGATAAATAATGAGCGAATGAGAATAGATTGATTCAAAACATGCATAAACATGACATTAACATAACCAAGTACAAACGATAACAATGTTCAGAGCAAATAATACTTAAACAAACATTACAAAACAACAGGAATGCGGAAATAATAAATGGCACTGGCTGCCTTGATTTGAGGAATTGAACTTCTCTTGATTGAATACTTCAAAGTTGGAGACTACTCAGCTTGGTCTTCAACAACCCTTCAAATGTCTTCACTTGTTGGCCCCGTGCGGCGGCAATGGATTGTTCTGGACATTTGCATTTCTCGGAGTGAGAGTGAGATCCTTAGAGTTGATCATGTCTTGAATCAAGTGTTTGAAGGCATGACAGTTCTCGATGGTGTGACCTGGAGCGCCTTTGTGATACTCACAGTGAGCATTGGCATCATAGTTCCGGGCATTACCAGTCTGAGGTGGCATATCTCTCAAAGTAAGAGGTCCTTTTGCCGTTAGCTGTTTAAAGATTTCAGTATATGTCATAGGTAGGGGATCAATGTGCCAATCATATCCTCTTTGTTGATATGGTGGACGCTGTTGAGGAGCGCGTTGTTGTTGTTGACCAGGCCGTGGTTGATAAGCCGGTTGCTGGTATGGATTGGGTGCATACTGCGCAGCTGCAACCATTGGAGGTGGACGTGGTTGATGAGCCATCTGAGGCGGAAATAGAGCTTGAAAAGCCTACTGATAAGGCATTGGAGGAACTGGCTGATATGACATAGGAGCATATTGCGCAGCAGCAACATAGGGATACTGATAGTAGGGAACTGGTGCAGGTGCACTCTGTTGAAAATTCCCACTTGCAGCAAAACGACATTTGTTTCGCCCTTTTTGTACCCGTTGAAAGGTTTCTTGACATTGTTTTGGCTGCTAGAACCTCATTGGATCTTTCCACTTTTCAGACCCTCTTCAATTCTTTCTCCGACCATCACCATGTCCGAAAATCCAGAAGATACGCTGCTGATCAGCTTCTCGTAGTATTGCCCCTGTAGGGTACCCATAAAGATGTCGATCAATTCACGGTCAACCAATGGCGGATGCACTCTGGCAGCTAACTCCCTCCAGCGTTGGGCGTACTCTTTGAAGGATTCGCTTTCCTTTTGAGACATACTCTGAAGTTGAGTACGGTTAGGAGCAAGGTCAGTGTTGTACTTGTACTGCTTTTTGAATGCGTCAGATAAATCAAGCCAAGTACGAACATTGTTGCGTTCGAGCTGCATGTACCATTCTAGAGATGCTCCAGACAGGCTGTCTTGGAAGCAATGGATCATGAGTTTATCGTCTTTGGCATGGGCAGCCATTTTTCTGCAGTACATCCTCAAATGAAGCTCAGGACAGCTGAGGCCTTTGTATTTTTCGAATTCTGGAAGTTTGAATTTAGCAGGGATCACAACATCTGGAACTAAGCACATGTCTGAGGCACTCAGAGAAGTTGAGTTGTGTCCTTCCATAATTCGGAGTTTTTCAGCTAACTCGCGGCACATCTTCATAGCTTCAGACTCTTGAACAGCCTGAGGATTGGTGATTGGCACAGCAGTATGCATCTCATACTCAATTTGATGATTCTCTTCAGTTTGAGGAAACTGGACCTGAGTTGGAATAGGTTGAGCTTGAGGAATAGCACCAACAGTAACGCCAGAAGCAGGTATTGGTTGGGAAGTGACCTCTTCAACAGCAGGAGTGAAGCCTGGAGGCAAACCGTAGACCAAAGGATTTGGAACGGGAACTGAAGGCATTGCTCGTGAGGTAGATCCTTGCACTTGAGCATTGTTCATTGTGGCAGCAGCTTCGCGGCGTTCTTCCATTCTTGCCAAAGCTTGTAAAGTCTCATAAATCTGGTCAATCTTGCTCTTGACCGAGTCAATCTCTTCCCTCATAGCAGCTTGTTCTTCTTGAATCACGTCCATCAGTCTTCTAGTGTTGGCTCGAGTTAGGTATGGGCGTCTAGCACGATACGGACGTCGGGGAACCAGTTTGATTTACTGAAGATGGAGGAATATGAAATAAGTTCTTGGTTTTGGAATGAAATGCAAGAATTGATGCAAATGAAATGATATGCGATGTCAGAATCCAGGATCACAAGATCAGGGTCTCATGAGTCCAAGGTACAGATGGAGGATACTCTGATCAGGAACTCACTGGGCAGACTCTAAAGTTTTAGGGATCCCAAAGTTATCAATTCATATGGCTGTTCATCACACGCGCCATAAGCATGACGGTTGATTGACTCCGCCATATGAATCTATTTTGGGTGAGATCTTCGTATCGACAACCCGCGAGAGCAAATTTTCTCGGGAGTCCATACTACGTGATCATCGACACGAGGTTTAAAACAAAGTCCTGGAGTTATGGAACTTTCTCAACTGTTTGATGCACGTGTCAATTTCATACATTCTTGACAGTCAATCAACTCCATTGAGTAAGTCTATTCCAAGTGAGGTTTTCGTATCGAGCCACGCGAGCGCGAACCCTGGTGCCCAATACTACGCAACCATCAACCGATGTTTTAACCAAAAGGTTCTAAAGGTCCTCAGAGTTGATGACCCTAATGAAAGCAACTAAACACACACGTCAAGGACTTGACGGTTGTCAGTATTCTCATCAGAATCTACTCCAAGTGAGGTTTTCGTATCGACAACCCACGAGAGAGGTTCCCTCGGGAGCCCATACTACACAACCTCACTAACTTAAGTTTGTACTCGAAAGCCCAGGTATAGAGCTTTTCTCTTAAGTTTCTTTTACAAAGTATCGATCCAAATTATAGTACCAAGGAGCCACCAGATATATAAGATGGAATGCGATAAAGAAAGCGATAAACATAAACAAGCAAGGCATAAAAACAAACATCCAAACAAACGCAGGAACTTAGACTAGGCTTGACTCGCATAGGGGTGAACCAGTCCCCAGCAGAGTCGCCAGCTGTCGTACCCCGAAAAATACGACCTTACGCGATCCGAAAGGACGGAGCCGCGCGCCGGACAGACTGAAGAGTCGCCACCTAATTCTGTTTATTCCCGAATAGGGAAAGGGGAGATATAGATACAACCCGGGAAGAGAAAGATAAGGACAAAGGTCAACGGAACCATTGCCTGGGTTCGGGAGTCGGTTATGCAGGGGGAAGGTATTAGCACCCCCTACATCCATCGTACTCGATGGGAACCATCTAAGTTAATGCGCGCGAAAGGATGTCTATGCTTAAACGAATTGCTTGTTAGAGGGAAATGAGTTGAATTATAAGTTAGATTGAACCTAGGTGCTCGGCAAGGATTGAGATCCTCGTGCCTACGTACTCCCGCGTGCAATGGGAAAGTCAGAGCCTCGTAGTTCGGCCTACTAAGGGTAGTGGTTGTTTGATTTTATTACCTTTCGTCGATGAAAGGGTTTAGGAGTTGAAATGCACTAAAGACTATGGATAGTTTATCTCGCCCAACAAGACGAATGTCCTGCGTCGAAATAATCAGAGCGAGTAACGAGAGCTCGTTATCCTCCTTTCTACCGCTTAAGGCTCGTGGCGTACAGATCTTCTCGTATTATTAAAGTGTTTTTATTTCCTAAGACCGCTTGACGTTGGATCAAGGGTTTGGATCTAATCGAAACGTTTTGGTTTTTTGAGGTTTAAAGGTAAATGCAAATGGAGTGTATTTTTGTGGTTTGTTAGCGAGGCACGAAGCGCTCGGCTCGCAAGGATATGAGGATCCTAATAAACGAAACAATAACTGGAAAATAAAGTGCAAGTGTGCAAGTGCAATCGCTTGGCGTTGGACCAAGGATTCAAAATTAAAATAAATACAAAATATAAAGTGCGTACAAATTAATGGGAGAGGGATACAAAATAAATACAGGGGATTGCGAGAAATAAAGAGGTCTCGTTGTAATTAGCCCAAGAGAAAGCGTGTGTGCAGTGTGTTTGAACTATTCGAAGGCGTTCAACCTGTTTGATCGGGACGCAACTATTCGAAGGCGTTGGACCTTTTTCGAGCGCAACTATTTGAAGGCGTTGGACCTGAGATTAATTCGAGAGCGTCGAAGTTTGGCTCTTTAACTATCTTAGAATCGATTCAATGTTAGAATCATTCTATGAGAAGTCAAGCGAGAATTTATGCATCTATGCGGTTCTCGAAAGCACAATCGATTTATGCTCCGAAATTGCAATGCAGACTAAATGAATAATCATGTAATTTCTTAATCATTCAAAAATCACTTAATAATAAATAAAAGAACTACTAAAACTAACAAGTAGCTAAAAAAAAATTAAACAAATTATTAGTTAATAATTAAAACCTATATAGAAAGAAAAACAATGATGTAATTATGAAGTGTAAACGTGAAGATTATATGGATCTTGGCTCAAAGATCATTACCATCACTTATCTTATTTAAAGAAAAGAATAATAAGAAATATAGAAACTAAAAAATGAGAGAAAAAACGAAATAAAGAAATAAAAAAAAGAATTAGCAGACCAAAACCAAAACGCCATAACGTGTTGCATTGCCTCTTGTAAGCTATTCATCGTTTTTTACAGAAAATTAAACACACTCACACACTTAACAAAAACTTTACATTATTCATAAATAAACCATGTTAATGAAATGATACTTCTTTCAAACTACCAATATGAAAACATTTTTTATAATGAAACAAGTAAAGCCTTAGTCTCCACTAACACAGTGCACGACGGTTTTATTCTAATGACCCATTGTAATATTCCAAACCAATGTTCACACAATAAATCAAACCTTTCTAAAAAACAATGCATCAATTAAATACTTATATAATTAATACAGAAGAACAACAAGCCAATATTAACACAAACAGATCAAAATATGTATAAGAAATTTTCTCAACTCAAAGCCATCATCGTCATTATTTTGATCGTGAGTGCGAAGGCTATCACTGTTTGTAACAACAACAACCATGGAAAAGGTTAAGACAAAATAAACTTTAATATATAGAATGTAAAGCAACCGTTCAAGTTGAAAATGAATCACAACAAATGAAAATAGATCAGGCTTAACAACAACCATAGTCAAATAAACAATCATCAATATGCACAGCGAAACGCGAATATGTACTCTAATCGAAACCAAAATCGACGCTTGGACATCCACACAACAACACAACAATGGATACATAAAGAAAGAGGAGACTGTTACCGAAACATACTCTGCCGATGTAGGCTGCTATTTACTCTAAGAGTTGCAAGATGAGCTGTTATTGCTGAGTTATTGTTGTTTGTCGAGTTTGCCAATTTGTGTGAACAGAGGAACTCGTCAAAATCGTATGTTTGAAGTAGAGGAAATAGTGGTTGGAGAAAAGTTATTTTTTCAGAAGGATGCACAGTAACATAGTTTTGAGTTGATGCGATGAGACACGAGCGAAACCGGAACAGAGTCAAAATGTGTTTGACGGTTGTGTTGCTGCTGCGAAACTTTACCAAAACCGTCGAGATTTATTGGAACAAGGAATGTGCATAAGTTGTGATGAAGGTGGGACTAAGTCTGCGGTGAATGGAGACGATGTAAAGCTGTGTTGTTGAAAGCTCTGTTAAGCTAGCATGGTGGTTAGGAAAGGTTGAGGATGAAGGAAAGCAAATTGTTGGTTTTGTGGTCACGGTTCATGTGTTTAGCAGGACCAATCCGGAGTAGCAACAGTGGTTGTATTAAAATATGGTTTTGTTTCAATAGAGAAGAAACACAGTTTGTGGTTGTGATGGGTAAAGTGAGGTTTACGAAGAGTGATTCAAAGGTGAAATGAGCAAAGGTTGTGGAGTTGGAGCAAGGTCGGTTGATGATGGAAAATGATGAGGAAGTATCAGTTTTTTTGTGGCCAGTTTCTTTGTATAACAAATGGTGTGGTTTATATGAAGAAGATTGAGGGTGTTATGGAGAATTACTCTGCAGATATTTTGGATAAGAATTGGTGATGGATTATGAGTTATTGCTGAGAAATTTGTTGGTAGTGGGTGGAAAAGGAGTTTGTACGGATTGTACATGAGTGGGAGTGGGTTGTTGTGTGCTGTGAAAATTCCTTGAAAAGTGGATCACGTGATATTAGAAACAACATTCTGATTTTTTTTTATTTTGGAAACTTTAATAATAATAATAATAATAAGTATAATAATAAGTACTGTAATAATAAAAGACAGAAATAATAAACTACAATAATAACAAAAATGATAGTAAAACTAATAATAATAACTATAGAAATAAATATAATAGTAATAAAAAATAAAAAAATAAAAAAGGTTGATAATAGTGATTTAATAGTAATAAAGATAATAGAAAATAATGGGATTAATAGTAATAACAATACTAAGTATAGTAAGATGAATTTTTGTAATAATTTTTTTTAACGGTGATGGGTTTAAAAAAAAAACTAATGGGCTTAAAAATAAATAAATAAATAAATACTTAGATGAAAAAATTGTTTAGAAAAATGATTTTAAATAAATAAGATAATCAAACATGGGAAGTGATATTGGATAAAATGACCCTGCACAATATTGCACATGCAAACACTGACAAACTCAAACTAACTCGATTTCCGCACAAACTCTAAGAAAAGAAAAGACATATTTTTTTTGAATTTTTCGAATATTAGACAGAAAATAAAATGGGTACATATTTTTTTGAAATTTTTTGAAATTATGGTTAGACAGTAAAATAAAATAGTGTGGGTAGGACAAAATTGGGGTATGACACAG